>PVKZ01000051.1:600000-821794 GCA_004027375.1 Macroglossus sobrinus
GTGTTTCTATGACTGGTATGTAAAAAACCGTCCAGCCTAGTATTGAGAAATCATATTTACTTGGAAATGCTGTGCCTTTTAAAGTTGGGGAAACCAAAGGTGATGAATAAATGTCAGGAGGGTGTAATTTTTCTTCGTGTCCTGTACCTTCCATGACAATAGTAAATACATTTGAATTTTGAAACCCTGTCTTAGTCATGGGCAGGTTAAGTCCAACAAACACAGAATTGCATTATTTTAGAGAGATGTGAAAGGAAAGAAAAGCCCTTGGAAAGAAGAGGCAGAAGAAGATCAGCGCAATCCATGGGACAGGCTTTCCTTCATTCCCAGTCATGGTGCTCAGAATCTATCTCTCTATCCTGAACACAGAAGCAGGCCACTCCACCAGCTAAGTGTCTGACAAAAGCAGCAGCAGTGAGATTTTCAGTGTGGGTAGAGGGAGAACTGCTATTAGGGAAAAGGGCGTGAAGTTCACTTGCTTCAGGTCCAAGTAACAAGGCTGAGCTGGAGAGAGTCTGATGACAGACATCCTTCAGGATGGAGAGAACTAGAGAAAGTGAAAAAGTCAAAAGAAAAGCAAGAGTAATAACAGAATAATCAAGAAGACAAAAACCCTGGGAGAGGAGTGAGTTAAATCCCACCCTGGGCAGGTTTGCCAGAGGAGGACTGACATCTAGCTAAGCCTCAGCAGCATTTCCTAGCCATGCTGAGTATAGACTCGATTGTGTGGGGCACTACCTCTGTCTGAGCTTGAGCCCAAGACAGCTAAGAGACAGCATTCTGCCAGAGCAGACAAACACATAATGAGGTCTGACATCTCTGCATTCACAACTTTCTAGGTAATAAACCCAAAGCATTTTCTGCTCCCTACCACTATGGAAAAAGGTGTAAATAAATATGGTTTCTTTTTAGTGATTTTTTTAACTTTTCTATCAGAGGGAACAGTAAAGTCCTTTCAGTTGGCATGGTGATGAAGACACTATGACAGATTACATTACAAAGAGATGTTCTGAAAACCATTAATGTGTGCCAAGCATCTAATTCATGTTTACAGTTAAAAATAAAAAGGACTGTGTCCCAACTTCCTCATTTCTAAGGAAACATCCTTCTTGGTGAGGGATGGGAGGCCTGGGCACATATACAAATTGGCTATATGATCACTTACCTGAATGGATATACGATGAATTAAGCTGAGAAATACTGATGTTTAAATGCCTCAGAACAGTTGTGATCTGGAATAGTAATGATCACCCCAGGAGCAGTATATGAATATTTAATGGATACTGTGCCTCATGAGTTGTGCTGAGGCACCAACTAGAACTAGTCAAATTCGTTTAGGATAGTATTTCAATGCAAGGAGTGAGAGATGGGCAGAGAAGAGTTTAAAAGTCGAGTGGTGTGCATTTATTTAGGTAATGTGGTACAGAATTCCAAATTTAAGTCTGTTGCCAGTGGGCTTTCCTTCAGAATAATGTTCCAGAGCCCAGGGGAAAGAGGTGTCAGTAAAGCGAGTATTGGGGTAAGGGGGAATGCACAGCAGGGGGTCCTCATCCCTTTAGTTAGGGCAAAGTCCTCACTCATCCCTTTAGTTGGGGTAAAGTCTTTAATTCTATAAGAAATGTGTTGCCCTGGGAAACTGGGAGGCATTTAGCTTAAATAGAACTGTAAAAAGCTCAATATTTCTTTCAGACTCGAATATTTTATTTTTAGTTCAAGTATATGTTCATATTTTCTTTTTTATAAAAATTATTTAAAATGACTAACAAACTAATTTATGCTTCAGCAAGAAGGTCCATGCTTATTGTCTGTTGACACCTGACTCGCTGCCCATGGGCTGCATTCAAGTTGAGGGACATAGACCCAGGGCCAACTCTTGATGTAATTGTTGCAAAGTGAGTTGCTAAAGGCCCAGCTCTGATTGTTCTTTTTTCCTTATTTAGTCCTAATTTGAAATTAGTACAAACATGCAAAGTAATCTGAGATTATTCTTCTTCCAGCCCTTTGATGGTGCTTTTAAAGAATTAATAAAAAGGAAAACTTGATGACTTCAATCTTTGTTTCTACCTCAACCACTAGAAATTTAGCATCTCCTTTGGGATGATCCTATTCTAGTTATAAAATATATTTAGAAACAAATTGCTAATAAGAAATACAAATTGATTACAGGGAACCACAAAAACCCTAGAATAGTCAGAGCAATCTTGAGAAAAAAGAACAAAGGTGGAAATATCATGCTATCTGATATCAAACTATACTACAAGGCTATAGTAATCAAAACAGTGTGGTACTGGCATAAAAACAGATACATAGATAAATGGAACAGAATAGAAAGCCCAGAAATAAATCCATACATATATGGTTATTTAATCTATGACAAAGGAGGCAAGAATGTACAATGGGGTAAAGATGGTATCTTCAATAAATTATGCTGGGAAAACTGGACAGATACAGGCAAAAAAAATTAAACTGGACTACTTTCTTATTGCATTTTCAAGAATAAACTCAAAATGGACTAAAGACTGAAATGTAAGACATGAAACCATAAAACTCCTAGAGGAAAACATAGGTAGTAAACTCTTTGACATTGTTCTTAGTAATATTTTTTTCTGACATATCTCCTCAGGCAAGGGAAACAAAAGAAAAAGTAAACAAATGGGACTACATCAAGCTAAAAAGTTTTGCAAAGGAAAACCATCAACAAAACAAAGAGACTACCTATTGCGTGGGAGAAGATATTTGCCACTGACTGATCCATTTGATTAGGGTTAATATCTAAACTTTATAAAGAATGCATACAACTCAACACCAAAACAAACAAACAAACAAACAAACAATTCAATTAAAAATGGGCAGAGGACCTGAATAGACATTTCTTCAAAGAGGACATACAGATGACCAATAGACATATGAAAAGATGCTCAAGATTACTATCCATTAGAGAAATGCAAATTCAATCTCACCTATCAGAATGGTGATAACCAATAAGTCAACATATAACTGTTATGAGAATGTAAAGAAAAGAGACACCTGGTACACTATTGGTGGGTTTGCAAATTGGTGCAGCCACTATTGAAAACAGTATGGAGGTTCCCCATAAAATTAAAAATAAAACTACCATATGGCCCAGCAATTCCACTTTTGGATATTTATCTGGAGAAAACCAAACACTAATTTGAGAAGATCTATGCACTCTCATGTTCACTTCAGTGCTATTTACAATCACCAAAAAATGGAAGCAACCCAAGTACCCATTGATAGATAATTTGATAAAGAAGATGTGATCCATATATATAAGAGAATATTACTTGGCCATAAAAAATAACAAAACCTTACCATTTGTGACAACATGGATGGACCTGGAGGGTATTATGCTAAATGAAATAATTCAGAGAAAGATAAATACCACATGATGTCACTTATATGTGGAATCTAAACAAAATAAATGAACAAACAAAACAGAAACAGACTCTTAGATACAGAGAACTGATGATTGCCAGATGAAAGGGGTGTTGGGGACTGGGTGAAAAGGTGAAGAGACTAAAAACTGGCAATTATAAAACAGTCATAGGGATGTAAAGTACAGCATAGGGAATATAGTCAATAATATTGTAACAACCATATATAGTGCCAGATTAATCAGGGGGTTCACTTCATAAATTACATAAATGTCTAAGCACTATGCCATACATCTAAAACTAATATAAAATAATATTGAATGTCAACTGTAATTAAAAAATACAAATTAAAAAAATATAGAAAATAAATACAAATTGATTGCAAATGTAAATTCACCCTATACACCAAGGTTAACTTCCTCTTCTGACCCCTCTGGAAACAACAGATTTAATTAAGTGTCAGCATAGGCACTGGACAAGCCTTAGGAGTAAAGTCTTGAGGAAAACCCTCCAGTGACTGCTTGTTTGTTCAACAGGTCATTTTCCTTCTGGGTTCTGCTATGTGGTCCATTAGCATGGAGACTAGAGAGTCATATCAGGCTTGTGTGACAGACCCTCACTTGGCAGGCTAAGGGAGCTTTTTCAACATTGCAATAAATCATTTCTCTTTTAAAAGTGAAAACAAGACATAAAAATTAGGAGAAACATTATCTGTATCATTTCATTAGTACTCATTGAAGTTTTTAATGAAACAGCTAATATTTAATGTACACTTGGGTATTATTAGAAGGCACTTCTGAGTTTCCTTAAGTTATAGAGTAGAAAGAATAATACTCTTATTCTTAACCATTACCTTGAGTAACCATCATATAGTCAGGGTAGGACAACAGTCCGGAATATCATTCATTTGTATACTATCTTCATATAATTCCTGAATATATTTATTTTTCATTGTTTAACTTTAACTTATTTTTGTTTTCTTGAGCTTACTCTAGGCAAAAGTATCTATAAAATTATAATTTTTATATTATGATGTTTCTAAATATATTAAAATAGGTAAGTACACAACTATTAAAATACAGCATAAATTTTTTTTCTGTCTGCCACCTAAATCATCCTATGAAAACCAGTAACATACATAAAACAGATAATACCAGATAACATCATGTCTTACAATGGCCACTAAGAGTTTAAACACAGAGAGAGAGAAGGTAGGTGAGATGACCTATATTCTGCAGGTGGTAGGAACTCCTAGGGATGAAATGAAATTGGGCACTGAGTTCCAAGGAGGATTCTGGGCCACAGGAAGGCCAAGAAGAGTGAAACAGGCCTTCTCTCAGAATTCCTGAGGGAAGCTAGGGGCTAAAGAAAGTGTACTGATGAATCTATAGGTATGCAGAGTGGGCACTGAAGCACTATGGTCCCACCTTTCTCCTATTCATCCTGGATCATGGCTGTTGCAGGGATGGAAAGAATGATCTGCTTTGGGAGGATAAAGCAGAAAGTGCTTACTGAAGGACAGAACATGCTACTTTGAAAAGAGAATATTTTAAGCTGAAGACAAATGAGAAGTACATCTAAGAAAACCTCTCTTCACTCCTCTTAAAGGCACGACATAAATTTGTAAAAGCTGTCTCCCCACCCCTCTCTGTTAGAAGGGACAGCAGTTAGACACAGGAGACAACTCTAGACCCTTATCAGCCCAGAGACAGTACCAGAGGAATCTGCATAACAAATCTTGCTAAAACCAGCCCTCATCTAACATTAATTTCCTTTCCACAATTTACTGCCCCCAGAACCTCAAAGTCCTTTTCCTTTGTAGTGTCACTTCTCTAAACATGTATTATTACTATTATTATTTGTTAAGATGTTATATACATACACCCAAGTCCTAACCACCCATTCGAATTCCTCATCACTGGGTACTTCCATGTGTTTGTGATGCACTTACTAATAAACTTGTTTGTTTTCCTCTTGTTAATCTGATTTACAGGGCAACAGCCAAAGAACCTAAAATGAGTAGAGAAAATATTTTTTCCTTCCTTGTATCACTGCCTGTTAGTTTCCTCTGTATTTATAAATTACTGTAGATTATTTTCTTCTCGCCACTACTGTTGCAATAGAATAAAATCTGTTGATTTTCAAAAAAGAATGTTTCTTTTCTTTTTAAGCAAACCAGTATTAAGGGCCAGGTAAATGATCCCTGTTTTTGTGCTCATAGTCTCTGGAGATATGTGTTTTCCTAGGAGAATGTATAGATCTTGCAAGTTTCCAGCTGAAGGCTAATGTCACCTTGAAAGGCCTGGAGCAAGGCCTAAATGTGGCTAGCAAGACAGGATGCTGCTGGGGTGCTGGCTAGGCAGGGGAGCACATGAACATCAAATCCAGAGTGACCCTGGAAGGCCTTGGGAACTGGGCTGCTTGTTTTATAATTCCTATTTTCAGCCACGCTCCTCTTGAAGTATAAGTATTACTTGGGAACATTAAAGAAAGGATTTAACAGTGTGAGATCAAAGACTATATCTTGTTATTGTTGTTGTTAGTTTTTCAGCAAATCACTATAAATTGATCAACATTATATGACTAGATCTAAGAGCCTAGATAGCGCCCCAGGACACTGTTCTAATTCTACCAATAGTTATATAAGTATAGTGACACTTATATACAATGCTTACTATGTATAAGCACAGAGGGCTACTCTTCTGAGGTCTTTATCTTCTCCATAAATTATCTTCAATATGTATTATCTTCATTTTACAGATGGAGAAACTAAGCCCAGAGTGGCTAATCTGCCCAAGGTCATGTAATTAGTGTAAGGCAGAGCCTTTTAGATTCTGAGCATCCTGACTTCAGAGTCTATGTTCAGAACCACTATGCTATTCTGGTTTGTTTACTAAATATGGGGTGGATTGATGGATGGGAGAGAGTGGAATAGCTGCTCAAATGACTTACTGAGCTTGATGTGTCTGATCCCATGTGGAACCAGATCTTAGTGGTTCTGTCTCTTCTAATTGTGCTGGAAAGATTATGAATTTTCTTCCTCCCACAGTCACAAATGAAATAAATTAATGGAAGGTTGAGTTCAGAATTACCTTTGGAGTGACTAGGGAAAATGTTACTAGGTTCTTTTTAACCACAACAAATACTCTGTGGAAAATACAATATGTTTCTTAACATTAATATTCCTCTTTAAGGTATTAGGTGATAAAAAAGCAAAATCAGGATCATGTGATTTTTTTTATTTTTGGTTTTTATTTTCAAAGAACAGACATTAGTAATTCGATTCTTCATTTGTTTTCCTTTGTTCTACTTCCTTATAGAATCCATTCACAATTGGCAAGATCCTTGAAAGAGAATATGTGCACATAAACTTTTTTTAATATTAAAATTTGGTTGGGGCTACCTGGAATTTTAGAAACAGTTGTCCAATTAGATCTTTAAATTAAAGCTCTGAGCCAGTACTTGGATGTTAAAATGTTAAAAGCATCATATGACCTGATCCCTCTTTAAGTGACATTCAGGATCCATTATTGAAATATATCCCATAGGGTATTATAGACATTCTAAGTTGGAAATCCACTTGCAGGCTGTGTGACCTGAAGCAAATTACTGGACTTCTCTATGCCTCTGTCTTTTCATGTGTAAATTGGGCTAATATGACCACATTATCAAGAGATGGTCCAGGTAAATATCTCTTAGTACTGTACCTGATACATTGTAAGCACTCAATAAATGTACCTGATACATTGTAAGCACTCAAAAAATAAGCACACAAGGTGCCACATTTATTTATGTTATAGTAAATAAGAATTTCATTCAATAAACATTTATATTAGAAAAAGGTGTCTGGCTCTAGATCTTTCACAGAATGCAAGCTTACCAGGTGTTAAATCTGTATCTTAATTACCCAATTAATAGCCACGTGGTTTGTGCTTTTTCTGACATACTCTCTGTAAAATAATCCCCCTGTAGGCATTCCATTCAATAAAGCTGGCCAATAATCCAAGCATGTCTTCTCTACAGTGAGCACAATTGTGGTTTGGAAATAGTCTTTCAGTAATACATTTTTTTTTCTTAGCAGTTTCACTTCTGTAGTCATCTAATATCTTTGAAGATTAATCCATTAAAAGGTGTACTCCTAGTGTTTAGTAATTGCCAGTAGAGTCTAATCAGATAGTGACTACTACAGAAAAGCCTTCAAAAAGACTATAAGATAATTAAAACATAAAGGTTATGCAAAAGTAGCAAATCAATAGAGACAGTAAACACGGTTTATCAACAGTTGTAAGAACATTTTTTCAATTCTAAAATGTAAATGGACTTGGGACAGAGCACAGGGCTAGGATGACAGATAGGATCCTGGTAACAGTTTAATTAACTTGAGTTTCCTGCATGTTAAAGGTTGCCTCAGCCCACTGGCTCATATAACAAACCCTCTTAGGATTTCGTTAGCCGGTGTCTGATCTGAAGACCCAGCAGCCTCTTTTTCTTACAGTTACATTTTGCCCTCCTTCTCTGGAGTCCTTATCAAAACACAGCCCTCTGTTTTCTCTATAAATATGCAGGTATTTTTAATTTCAGCTAAAATGGTTTGACTTTGTAATCAAGATAAAAGAAACACACACATACACTGCCTAAGTAATGAGAAGAGTTCACTAGGAAGAATTGCGTAATTAAAATGATATATTAAAATTCACGTGTGTATGCAGAATTTTAGCAAAACCATGGCAGCTCTCCAGATGATTCATTTGCTGTTTTTAATTCTTCCATAATGTAGGCTATTTTATAATTAGCTGAATTGTGCCACTTGGTTAGTTCAATCCAATGAAAGGGATAGTAATGAATATTTACTATTAATAGATATTGAAACTACTAGTCTGAGCAGCCCCAGTAAAGATCAGTTATTTACTATTCTTTGCTAGCCATTTTAAATGGAATATATCCAGACCTTTGCTTGATATCATGAATTAGTTAAAACTGTAGCAGAAGATGAAGATAAGTTTCATCTGAAGAATTACAATATTTAAAAAAAAAAATCACCACTAGGGTCAAGTGTTGGTTAAAAGAAAAATTCCTTTTCCAGCCCAGCAGAATTAGGTTTCACACAATTAACTTTATCATTAGTAAATAAAGGAGTTACTTAACCTCTGCCCTTGTGGAAGTTCTTGATATTTTGCTTAGCAAAGGGCAAGGAACCTATTATGGTTTATTTATTCACTTTGTTAAAAGGTTATTTTTGAAGATTGTGATATAAAAACATATAATACTATACTCTTTGTTAAAAAAAAGATCTATTTACTCCACCATTTAAAAAAGCTAGTTATTATATGCTGCCTATTAGTGCCATAAACAGGAGATTTTTTTTCAGTTGTTCCCATGGGAAAGATTATCAAGCTGTCAGTAAAGGACTCATTTTCTTTAAATTAGAAATCACCGAGGTAGAGGATATTAAAAGCAAGTATAGTTGTGCCATCTTATTGCAAGATGAGCTAGAGGTAAGTACATCGCTTATCTTTTGAAATGAAATGTCGAAAATGCCAACTACCTGTGATTTAAAAAATTTCTCTCTCTTGCAACACTTTGAGTTTCATCTTGAAGCAGGAATCTCAGCTTGTCCTTTTAAACAATGATTTAGAGGAAGAAATTTAACACCTCATGCTTGCAACATCCATTTCTCAATAAATCTATAATTTCTCTGCCTTCCGCCATGTTATCAGTCATCCACATCCCAGAGGAAATGCTTCAGGCTTGGGGTTAAATTAAGGCCCTATCTCTAGTGATTGTCTAGAAAGCTGTCTACATTTTCAAACAAATTTATCTGCATTATATACAACCATAAATGCTTCCTGCCAGGCAGATACACTGTTTTTTATTCCATTGATGTCAATGGTGAGATTACTACTTGCCAGATGAAAATTAAAAGAAAAGCCACAATTACATTTCATGATAAATTGTAAACAGGTTGAACTTCATTGGTCTAGTTCTGTGATGCTCAAGTCAACATGAGATATGGATATTCTTACTTAAAAAATAGGTCTAATGAGATGCACTGTCAGCAAATTTCTCAAAATATTTCAAGTAATACTGCTTAGTACTATCTTTTATTGACAGTTCAGTGATACTTTTTCTGAAAAGACGATTGTTTTAAAATTTCTTGCTTAACAAATATAAAAAAACACATCCAATATAAATTAGTTTTACTAAACAGAACAATTGTCTTAGACATAGGGGTTAGTCAAGGTCAAAGATAACTAAACTTTCTAATAAAAAAACATTAAACACACAACACACATGTACACATTCTTTTTTTAAGCACTCAAATCAAACACATTTAAAAGTACTTTGTTGATAAATACTGTAAACTACATTTGGCTTTATCATTTTTAAAGAGAGAGAAATAACAGCCAATATGATTAGAAGCTAAACAAAGCCCAGTTTTAAAAATAAGAGAAATCCATATAATTTGTTGTAAAATCTGACTTGAGGATTAAAAGAAAATATCACCGAGAAATACCCGACTTGGATGAAGGTAGCTTATCATAACTCACTAGCAAATCATAGCATAGCTGCGGGGAGGGAAGGAATACTTTGTATTGTATGTTTAGCCACCAAATTCATCAACTCATTTATTCAATAAATATAAATTAGGTATCTACTATGTGCCAGGCATAGCTCTAGGCCCTGGGAATATATGAGTTAATAGAGCAAAGTCCATATCCTCATGGAGTGTATAGTCTAGTGGGGGAAAACAGATAAACAACCAAATACATACATACATACATAATATGTACACACACATATATACATACGTATATATATACATATACATGTATATATATACATACATGTATGTATATATACATACATACACATATACGTATATATGTATATATATGTATGTGTATATATACACATACATGTGTGTATATACATATATGTACATATATGTACAAATATATACATATGTACATATATATATATATATATATATATATATATATCTCCTGATGATGGTTAGTTGGTTAGTGCTATGGACAAAACTGGGATAGGAGTGGGCATTGTTTTGTATAAGGGGCTCAGGAAAGGTCTTACAAGTGACATTTGAGCAAATATCTGAAGGGCGTAAGGGGGTAGAGCACTGCAGAGGCAACAGTAGGTACAAAGTCTCTGAGTGAGTGCTCAGAAGAGCAAGGATGTCAGTGCTGCTGGGTTAGAAGAAAGTGGTAGGAGATGAAGGCAGAAATGTGGTGTTGGCCTTGAGATGAACCATGTGTACCTCTGGGGTAGATCACATAGTACCTTGAAGGCCTCTGTGAGTATTCTGAGCACTATGGATAGAGGAGTACTGTGATCTGACAAAGATCTTTAGAGTTTGACAATGTCTGCTATGTCCAGAACAGACTAAGAGGATGGGGGTAGAAGCAGGAAGAATAGTTAGAAGACTATAAGTAATCATCTAGAGATGATTGTGGGTTGGACCACAGTGTTGGCAACAGAGGAGGTGAGAATCAGTCAAATTTTAGATACATTTTGAAGCAGGCTAAATAATTCACTGTTGGATAGGCTGCAGAAAGAGATTGTTCTAAGATTTTTGGTTGACAAACTTGGAAAAATACAACTGCCATTACAGATATTGCAGTGATTTCCAGAGGAACAAGATTTTGAGGGTGGAAGTGGCTGGTGTTAAGAGCTTGATAATGGACTTAAGCCTGAGATGCCTATTAGACATCTGAGTGGAGATGTGAAGCAGAGAACTGGGTGTACAAGCCTAGAATTCAGGGATGAGGTCCAAGCTGGAGACAGAAATTTAAAGTAATCCAAATATAGATTGCACTTAAACCCAAGAGATTGGATGAACTCAGCAAAGAAGTGAATGTAGACGGTGGGTGGCGGGGGGACTCTGAATGCTGAGCTTGGGATACTCTGTGGTTTGGAGGGCTGAGAGGTGGGGAAGAAACAGTAAAGAAAATGGGGAAAGATGACTGATGACATAGGGGGACTGATCAAGAAAGAGAGTTGTTCTGGAAGCCAAATGAAGATGCTCCTAGGAGCAATGCATTATGTCAATAATGCTGATTTTGAAAGTAAGAGTATAACAGAGAAATGACCATTGCAGTTAGCTCTATGATGGTCACTAGTGATCCTGACAAAATTATCAGAGGAATGGTGAGGACTAGATTCAAAACAGAATGAGAGGAAGGAACCTAAGCAAGAGTCTTGTAGGATTTTTATCATCAAGATGAGTAGAAAAATGGAGCAGTACCTGGAAAGGAGTCTGGGTAGGGTTATGTTGAAGATGGAAAATATTATATTTGTATATTGCTAAAAATGATCCAGGATAAAGGGAAACACTGATGATGCTTAAGGGGGAGGAGATAATGGCCCATATGTGTATTAAGTAAGCATGGAGATATATTAGTAAATTCCACTCTATAAACTAAAAATCTCCTGTGGTATTATAAGTTCATATAAGTTTACACAGAGAGCAATGGGTTGGGGGTAGGACTAGATAATATCAAAGATCTTTAACTAGCTGATTCTATGATTGTCTATGTTCACAAATCTAAATATATATTCTAAAATATGGGTAATAGTAACTTTATAAAGGAGAAACATGAATATATACAAAGTATCACAGTTCATTTCTCCTTTCTGCTGATAAAAGTTATTTTCAAGTAAAAAAGATAAATGGTAGGGTTGGTATTATATTAAAAATATATGTGAATATTTCAAGCTATATACCTTTGTGTATTGTTGGTTCAGATTGAATTCAGAGCCCTGAAGACATGAAAAGAGTAGTTTTCCCACGGCAGTACTGTAGCATAAATTTTATTTCATGTTATCTTTGTGAGATTGCAAATGAAGTGTTTTATTGAACAGAATTTTAGAGACCAATGCTGTACCATCATATAATGAATGCTACAGCTAATCTAAGTTCCTCTCTATGTGCCTCCTCCTCCTCCTATGAATATCTAACCCAAACTTGAAGTTATGGGACAATTCTGTGACCACCTATTGAGGCCATTTGATGTCATTCATTACCCTTAGAGTTTGTTTCACAATAATATTTTACATTCTTAAAAGGTTCTTTCATAGTTTTGTATTTTTTTAACTCAACTACACAAATGACAACAATGAAAACCATTTTCTGTAATTCTGTACCATGATGAGCTACCACTTGATTAAGCCTATACTTTTCAGATATACTGGTTGGGTCCTTTCAGGTTCTAACCTCAACTGAAAGGTATTTATTATAAGGATACACAAGAAAGTAAGGAAGACAAGAAATTATTTCAACTGTTATGTATCCAAATATCACAAGACGGCAGTGCTATTAAGAAATAGGACTTTGTTTAAAACACATTATGTCTCCAGTGAGTATATAATGCTATGGTTTCCCCAGCAGCAAACATTTATTGTCTTGATTTTTTGGGTGACTATCTCTGTCTTTGTTTCAGTCATTTCCAACAAAATGTTTTCTCTATTCCTCTGCACTTTGCAGCCTGTGCTTACACATGTTTTGTCAGCCAGGGAGATTGTTTGCTTCTGTTTCTATATGTTTTGGCCTCTAACTCTTCTGACAACTATTCATTCTCCCAAGAGAAAGCCTATAATTGATTTAATCATTTTCCTGGATTTCCATTTACATCATTGGCTGTTTCTTTCCCAGTCATTAAATGTATGGTTTCATAAATATAAGTCAGGGTTCCCTTTCTCATTTTTTGCTATATTATCCCCCAGGTGATTTATTCACCCATGCTCTTGACTTGGACTAATACCTATACATACATGTTTCACCTGTTTAACTGCTTCTCTTCCTTTCGATATCAGCTCCATTATCACTTTCTCTCAGAAGCTACATTTGACCAGTCTTCTCTTTCACTATGACTATGTCCTCCCTATAATATTTTGGGCAAGGTCACATTTTGACATATTTTTAGATGAATAAAACAAGTCAGATCATTATTTTTCATCCTTCTTGTTCCAGTTCAGGGTCATGGGTGGCTGGAGCCTCTCCCAGAAGCTCAGGGTGCAGGGTGCAAGGCTGGCACCAACTCTGGACAAAACTCCCTTCCATCGCAAGCACACTCACACACTCACCCACACTTACTCAGACTGGGACAATTTAGACACACTTGTTCACCTCTGAAGCACATCTTTGAGAAGAGGAACAAAACCAGAATACCTAGAGGAAACTCAGGAAAACATAGGGAGGATGTGTAAACACCACAGAGTCAGTGGCCCTGGCCATCAGGAATCTATTTCTTTTCTCATCAAAGTTATAATGAAATGGTTTATTCAATGACTGCTGTATTCACTAACTTTGAAGAGCCTTCAAGATTTATCGTTACATTTTCAGTGTAAGTTGCAGAAAAAATTATACAGTAAAATTCCATGTATGTGAAACACCTAATTTATGTATTATATGTGTGTATATGTTCCCAGGAAAGGTAGTAAAATAAATTTTAAAATGCTAAATATGGTTGTTTCTGGAGTGGTAATGGTTTGAAGGCTGAGGAATTGGGTAGAAAGACATTTTACTCTATTCTGTATAGCTATTTTTATAATGGTAATGTATTAATGTGTTATTATATAATAAATAAAATTAAAGCTAAAAAAGAAACATTAATATTTAATGGATAACCCTTAACTATTGTTTTGATAGGTGAGCTGGAGAGAGAACTAGAATGAAAGAGGCAAAGGAAACCATCACTTATTCACTACATAGCTGTCTGTTCATTTGTCAGGCATTCTATTTAGTGATGTTTACAGCAATCTCTGAGATAAAATAGTATAATCCTCATGTTAGAGATGAGGAAATAGATTTAATAATCTTTAGTGACTTAGTCCAATATCACACTTTTGACAAACAGCAGAGTCAAGATCAAGTCCCAAGATCTAACTTCCATATGGTTGTACTTCAGGAGACAATTGCTGTACCTTCAGCCAGTAGGGGTTAACATGTGTTTATTTTGTAACAACTACAGTAAACTATGTGTTTGGGAATGAGTGATAAATGGAGTAGGCAACAAGGCTGAGATTTCCAAATTATCCTTATTTCTGTAGTACCTTCATGCTATTCCCTACCTGATGGTATTTCTGTAAACTTTTGTACCTTTTTCTTCTGAATTATCCATACTTGTTTGTTCGTTACCAGGTTCCTGTGCCTAGATATTCTCTGACTTTGTAATTATTCATTCTTCACAAAGTGTTATTCTTCTCATACTGTTTAGATCCAACATTAATTAAAATTCCTTATGTGAATTAAACTTAGAATTCATGAACCAAGATAGTTTGATATTTTAATTATAGATAATCACAAAGGTTATTTTTAAATTACCAATAGAAAAATTAGCTAATCCAGGTAGTATCTCAAGATAATTTTATGAAGCTTTTCTATCTAATTTTAGCTGCTTTATTAACTTGGGACATTTAACCAAAATAATTCTTCTTCTACAGACCCATCATGTTACTCAAAATTACTCCCTGGTTACTCCATGTCATCAATAAAATGTTATCTTTGAGTACACATTCAGTCAAAACACTCTCACCTTCTGAGTACTGGAACTGTTTATGTTTTCAATGAGAGAAAAACTGTACTACATTTTGAAGGAAAATCATTTACACATAGGAGATCACCAGTTTTACCCATTCCATCCCAATCCTCAAGTTTAGATAAGTGACAGAACTTTAAAAAACACATTCCTTAACTGAATACATAAATATCTATGAAGTAGTTTGAATTGATCAAATTGAACAGAAAGCCATGCAGAATCTTCAAATTATGGCACTGAAAAGGATTTTAGAGATTATGCATTTCAACCTCCTTATTTTACAGACGAGGAAGCAGCATCCCAGAAGTAATTCGTGCAAGGCCAAAATGGATAATTAGAAGCAAAGTGAAACTTGATTTAGTTATCTGCCTTCTTATCTAATTTTGTTCCTAAATTACCGATAAGAATTTGATGATATTGAGTGGGCATTTTAAATTTGGGAAAGTATGATATTTATAGGTAGATATGTTATGCTGAATGGGTGTAATAATTGATGCTATATCAATATAATTTACAATTTTTTATATATGAAAGACTATTTTATAGACATTTATGTTGAAAATTTATAAAGGTTTATAATTTCATATCTTGTTTAAGACTTTGGCACTATCTTTTAGTCCATATATGTACAATTTTTAAAATTAAAATCACAATCTCTTATATTACTTCATTTAAACTTCTCAGCTTTAAAATTTTACATTAACCATCTGAGTGCATTTTTTTTTATTTTGTAAAGAATGAAATTGAGTTTCATAAAGGTTAAGCAATTGGAACTAGGATCCATATCTTCATACTTTTCCTCCTAGCTTTATAATCAGTTATATCAGTGCCATAAAGGAGCATAAATATTGAAAACAAACAAACTCTGACAGGCCAAGATATCTCTTCAGCTCTCCTTCATTTTTTCTGTATCTTCATTTTTCTCTCTGATTATTGAGAAATGGAGCACTCATGGAAGAGATCTCAGATTGGTTCAGCAAACATTAAAGTTTTTGGTTGTCTCACTATGAAATCATTTCTGAAAAGGACTATTTACTATTAAAGTGAAAGTGTGCTTTGCTGTTATGACTTACGATAACTCTTCTTTACCAGGGAGGCTATATTGTGGTCGTTTGTTAACACTCACCTCTCAAATACCTTGACATCAACGGTTTTGACAATACTCAAGACACCTTCATAAAAATTACAGGCTTCCTCATTGTTTTTTTAAAAATATTATGTTACATGAGGTTTGTGTACAGTTTTGAGAAACCATGGTGTTTTGAAACAAAAAGAATTGATGAAGATTAAAAATATTGAATGCAAGAAAACAGTATGTGTAATTTCTGAGGTTACTTGTTTACCTAATAGCTATTTGTGAGCAATGACTAAATGTGATGCCTAATCCAAAGCATTTATCATGATTTAATTTTGAAGCTATACATGATAACCAAATAAAAAAAGATAAAATATTAGAGAATATATGATTTGTTGTGTAACATTGGATTAAAAGCTAAGAATTTGATGTATGACAAAGAAGTGACCTTTATATTCTATGTGAAATATTTACTTTAGAGAATAAAAGTTCTAAATTTGCTATACTATTAAACTTTTAAATTCATTTCTATAATAATTATGTTCATGAGTGGTCAAATTAGGTGAGAGGAAATATTCTATGCTTAGTGTAATATATCACATTAGGTTTTCATTCTAGTTTTCATATAGGTGCCATGATATAGGTGTAGTATTTCTCTCTATTCTTTAATCTCCTTGTGAGTCAAAACTGCATTTTGTTTCTGGACTTGTTGTAAATTAACATGTTCATAATAGCTTATATAATTAAAGGTAGAATATGTATCTCAGATTTCCTCATAAAACCAGGTTGTGTATGGTAGCTAAAATCTTGCAAAGCATAAAGATTTTTAAAGACAAAAAGAGAATACTCAAAATGATAAAATGATTTATCCATTAAAAAGCCCCCTGAGTTAATGCTAGCAATTTTGCATTAATTTTTTGATGTAGTTTTGATTGATTAGAAAACTCTAGTAGCCATTTCCAGTTCCTTAAAACAATAAAGTTTAAAGAATTGTCTTTTATAACCTGCTTAACTCATTACTTCAAAAATTTAAAGACATACAAAAATCAGTTTCACTTAAAATTTTTAGTTTTCAAATGAAAGACTGATTGCAATAATTGACATTAAGTGCTGTTTTGAGTAGCAAACCAGTGACTTCTTAATTGACATTAAACAGGAAAAGTTTGTGAAATGATATTAACATTTACATTAAATTAATAAAAAATAGTTTGGAGAATGAGAAAGAACTTTCCCACTAGGGGGGAATTTCCATTAATAGAGTTGATATTAAATGAACTTGATAATAGTAGGCAAGGGGGAAAAGATGTCTGGCTTCTTAGAAATGAGAGAAAGTCAGTGAGCAGAGAAAAAATTGCTAGGAACAGCATCACCTTCAAGAGAAATGACTTGATTTTCATTAGTGAAGTAAAGAAATAGCATGAACTGCATAGCAAAGAAATACAAAATCAAGAGTCTTGTTCAATAGTCCAAAAATTTTTTTTTGTAATCCATACCTTTCAAATGTTAGTTATCATCATGTTTTTGAAAAAAAAAAAAAACCTGGTTTATAAAAAAATTCCTTCAATGGAAAATGAAATGAGATATTTCCAACAGGCATGATTTAATAGAACCATTTTAATGACTAGTCAGTTTTGTAATATTTATTTTTCAGATTTTATTTTATGAGCATCAGGCCAAAATACAAAGCCTCAGATATTTACTGACTAGAGTGTTTAATTATTGAACTATTTACTTAATCTATGTTTATGGAGTCATTTTATGTGTACTTAGATGGTATTACCTAAATAAAAAGAAAAAAGTAGGGAGAACTATGTTTAATCAATCATTCAAGTGCCTGCTCTTGCTTTACTATGAAAAGCAAGTCCAAATATGTTTTCCAGGTCCAAAAAGCTTATGCCTCGAATTGCTGTTTTTCTATTAACAGCATAGGATTATCACATGATAAAAATGATAGATCATCCCAATAATAGATAGTTTTGGCACACTGCTCATTTCCAAAAATAGAAGTTTTAAACTACCAGAAACTCATTTTGACAGGACTCAGCTAATCAGATACACTACCCTTAATTTTATTTCTGGAGCTAATGACAAACAATTATGGACAGGAGAAACCTTTTTTGGTGGAATTGGTGAAGGCATCAATACCCATTTCCTGGGATGATGGAGCAAGCTGTGGTGTGCAGTACCAGTTGCTGGTGTTGGTGGCACAAGTTCTAGAGAATTATGGTTAATAGTAATGGCCATGGTGTTCTTATGTACTGTTTGGGCCATAGCTCTGGCTTTATTGTTTCCCTCTATTCTGCGCTTGAGTGTCCAGTACTCTTAGTAAGTCTGTGCACTACCTATTAAAGTTCAATAATCTCCTTTTTTCTTGTATCAGTCTGAATTAGTCTCTGTTGGTTGCAAATAAGAACCCTGACTGATATAAATAACTTGCATTTAATTATAGGGGAATAAATAGTGGGTATTCAATAACTATTTGTTGAATGACTCAAATATGTGAATAGGACTCTTGATTCTCAAATATAAATTTACCTTATCTTGACACTAGTGTCACTGCTAATAAATGAAATGTCTTAAAGAAATGTATAAGCTGTCCTTGAAATACCTTTACCAATGACAGGCAGTTTTAAATGTTCACGGTGAGAAAAGCATGGGAAGCTGTAGTAATACTCCTATGAGGACATATCGCCTTGAACTCTTCTGATTTGCATTGCAGGACATGTACAAAAAGCAACTGGGGGTAATAGAATCTGCTACTTTTCATGGCACTACAACTCAGTATCAAGTAATTCATTTTTACAATTGATTTTAATAGCTCTGCTTCAGAAAAATGTCTACCTACTAGATTTCATTTCTGCTATATCAAAACCATACATGATGCCAAGGTAATTATCTGCTTTTAGCAATGAAATGCACATAAAAGAAAGTTTGTCATTTATTTGTCCTTTTTCTCATAGTTTACATTATCATAAGAAAACTGTCACTAAAATTACTACTTCATATTATGTATTGATGTTATACTTTCTGATTCAAGTACAATTTTCCACAGTCTGTCCATTTCATCCTCTTTATCTACTTTTTATTATTTAAAAAAACACTCTAGTTTTTGTAACTTTTGCCCTGGGTACTTTTAGTTACTATTCCTATGTGGGAAGAACTTTGTCTTCTGAGTTTTTTTTGTACTGTTTTCTCATAGGGCATGCAGTGACTATCAGAGAGGCTAATAACCTTTTTTAGAACATATTTGCTCATTATTGATAAATTTATTTCATTTTTGGGCTATGGAGGTGTGACAGTCGCAGGGAGATGTTGATAGAGATCTTTCACTTTTCAAAATTTGACTACAATATCTTTCCTGCATTCCTCCCAATATTGGGTAAAAGGAAAGTCTTAACTGGGTTGGTTTCCCCAATTTTAAAATTAGGACATAAATTCATTGGGATTTCAGATGTTATTGGGCCCCAATTTATTTGCTATACAGAGGGTATAGAAATTGGACAGGTTTTTTTTAACGTTTACTCAGTTCTATCTAATATTACTTATTCAGACTAATTTTGTACAGGAAAAATGCAGAAAATATTTGGAATTCCAGGAAACAATACAGATCCCCCAGGTGCCCATGATTAAAATGAAGTCAGTACGGTGGAATTCAATACAGTGCACTATGAATTTAACTGTCAACTAAACAGCTGCAACTGTGAGTAATTTGTCTTGATATCCAGGGAGTTGTTTTCCAGATACTTCCCATTGGAAAAGTCAGCCAATCACAGTAATTAGGAATTCTTTTGTATTAGCCTTGTTCAGCTAGCAAAAAAACAGTAAATAGTTATAACTTCAAAAATACAGTTCCCACACTGAGGCTATCAACATTAAGCAGGAATTTTTACAAAATGAAAATAATTTTTAGGTTTCCGGTTTTAATCATGCTAATTCCCATTTGTTATATAGAAATAGTTTACAATAATGTTTTTGATACCCACTGTTAACAATAACAAAAAGCCTCTGAAAACCAGACAACTAATAATGGATTGATCATGTTAAATATACAAACACTCAAGAGATGACAATACTCGTGAAACCTCAAGCATTTCAGATGCTGTTTTGGAAAATCTACAGTGAACCTTACTTTTCAATCAACATAAGTCTAAATGATAGCAATTCTTTGCTTAAAGCAATTTTCTGCTGAGTTTTTATGTACACGTGTATCTGTTTAGCAAAAACATACATTGCAAGATTATTTTTGCAGACAAAACCACCGCCCCTACTCCCCCAAAAGCAGCTGTTGGGAAACTTGAATAGTTATAGATTGAATATAGATAAAAAGAGTAATGGAGGCTTGAGGAACTCCTGACAGATGAACCCAGGCTGGGCCTTTGCTCTTGCTCTCCTCTTATTTGAAATACTCCTCATGTTATTCACTCAACTTCTGTTTGTCTTCTTTATCATCAGGGGCCCATTACATGTTTTTTTTTTTAAATTATTATCTTTCCCAAATAGAGGTTAGAGGTGTTTTGTTCACTGTTTAATCTTCAAACTTTGAAGAGGCCTGACACACAGTAGGAGCTTAATAAATATTTATTGAATGAGAGAGGATGAAGAACCTGCTAATTTCCCCTTCAAGAGCTCTTTTGAAAAAAATACTCAAATGTTTATTGTATCTACATATATTAGAAATAGAAGTGTGAACGTATAGGCAAGTAGTGTTTTTTAACAGTTTTCATCTAAAGCCACAAGAACCAGGGGGAAGTTGATGGGTGACATCCCTGGGACAACAGAATGTGTTTGAAATATAAAATTACAGCAGAAATAGCAGGCCAGGTCTAAGAGTATTGAGAATTACCAATGGCTAATAGAGCAGAATTCCTTGAAGTGTGACTTTTCTCTCTCTCACCTCTCCTTATTCATCTTCTCCTGGCCTCTGTTAGCCTTAAAATAATAAGCAAGAGCTGTTCTTTGTTTAGACTTTTTTGTCTCACTCTGCGAACTTGATTCCTTTGCTTCTTAAATCCATGACAGGTAACATGCCACTAATATCTACCAGGTTTATCACTCAGCAAATCAATTTTTGTTGTTGTTGTTGTTCAATTCCAATATTCCCAGAGAGTAACTCCAATTGGATCAAATTGGACCAGTTGGCTACTTGTGAAAGAGTAAGCTCTATTCAAGGGACAGAGTCACATTGTATTAATATTAGAATGAAAAACTAATTTATTATTCTAATTGGGTACTAACATAATTGCAGATATCTAGTTTTTGAAATATTGTTTATTGATCCACAAATTGGTTTTATTGTAATGGTACCCCATTAAAAACATTATTTGAAACTATCCCCAAGATTCTTTTCAAAAGAATAAAATGACATATCTGTATACATTATGGCAAAAAAATTCCTTACGTCAATTATCTGAACATTAAAAAAATGACGAACTGGCTTTAGGACATAGTAATAGTGGGCACTCAATAAACATTTGATGGATAAAGGGTAAAGAAGACTTGAGAATTTCAATGAGCTCTTATTTCTCTGATCTGATAACAAAAGAAATGTTATCAACTCCTTTATTTGAATGTCTGTATTCCAGCACCTACTCAGTTGTAATGTCCACCCTGAGAATGTGCTAACATTTTAGAGGTCTTTGGAGGAGAGATGATGCCTCTTTGAAACAGTCTTTTTCACCAACTAAGTGAGGCAGGGCTGATAACATTGCTAAATGTTTTGCTTTCAAAGCTTCCCCCTGACTTTCCATCTTGCAAACCCCTGGAGTAACCACCCTTCCAAAAATGTCAGTCACCACAACATTCTCCATTTATAAATTTTATTTAGCTCTAAAGAGTACCCACTGGAATCTATCTTTTCCTTTACTAATGATCTCAACTTATTTTATTTTAGATTTGTCTCCTTAGTTTGTGCACTTGAGAATATTACATTTATAAAATCCCATAGTACATGTTTAATAAGTTTTGTATTTTTCATCCTCAAAATGACCAGAATAATTGTCCTTTGTACCTATTTCTGCATTTTAATAATTTCTTAGGTATATCTGGCTCTAATAGGGTAAAAATCTCTTTCTATAGTATATATTTTAACATATTCTCATTAGTTTTTAATTTTTCATAAGCTTTTTTAAAAGATATATTTTAATGGCTAATAAATTTGAAATTACTGGCACCTTTAGTTGATTCTACTTGATCAATAGTATTTTTAATTGAGAAAATATTCTCTCTGTAGATCTTAAAGTATAGACAGAAAATTCTGCTAAATGAGGGTTATCAATTTAAATATTTTATTTTTATTTTTTGTGTTTAAATATAAAAATATGTCACAAGTCCTGTCTTTGCTTCCATTCATATTGTCTTACTCTGAGAAATGATTCCAAAAGGTAAAATTCAATAAATAAAGAAATCACTATGATTTCTTGAATGTTTCTCAAAAATTTGATGCCATAAAGTCATGGGCTTTCTTAATTTTACTCCATTCTAGTACAGAATTTATTCAATTAAAAATAGATCAAAATATTCATCCTAGTATTACATTAAAAGAAGTTGAGGGGGGTATTAAATTTTTCAAAAAAAATATTGTCATAAAACAAAGAAATACTTTATGCAACTTTTCTCATTTTATCCTTATTCCAACCCTGAGAGGTAGGCATACATTTAGTACATTCGAAAAATGACACAGTGGTGAGACATTTACTTACCTCCTAGTCAATTAATGAGGACTAATGTTAGCGGAATCAATAAATGATTTAAAAGTTGATCTGACTCAAAATTACAACAAAATTCTGCTTCCATGACCTTTAATCCTAGGTCGTCAATTTCTCTTTTTGAAAAAAAAAAATTTAAGGGACTACATCTACCCTCTGTCAGTCATCATTCATACAATTTTGGCTCTTCAGCAAGGGTCTCTCATATATTTGTCACTAAACTGACTTCAGCAAGTTAGCCTGTTCTGTGTGTTTGAATAATAACTCAACAGCCTTACTTCACTAGAAATGGGTTTATTTCTAAGTCATTCCCCACTCTTGAAGAATTCTAAGTGTAATACAATGGTTTTATGTATTAACTTCCAAGCTGTTTCTATAATTAACTTCTAACCATCTTTTGGAAATAGAAAAAGTCCAATTCTTTCTCCATTTGATAAACCTTTGAACATTTAAGACAGTCACATTTTATGCTATATCTTCTTTCCTGTAAAAAATACTCTCTGATCATTTGTTGCCTATCTGGCTCCAGTGAACAAATCTCATTCCCTCAGCCCCACCCCTGGAAAGGCATAAATTAGGAAAAGACTTTTAAAACTTCCCCCTTTCTGATATCATCTTGTGTTTTTTTTTTTTTTTTTTTTTTTTTTATGACTGCAGGAATCTTTATCAGGGATTTTACATCAAATTGATCTCAGACCACTGGACAATTTCATGGGAGCTACTCTTCCTTCTCATGAATTAGAACATTACTGACAGATCGAGTGTACACCTAGATCTTAGTTTACTGCCTCAATCCTTTGTCCACAGTACATATTACCTCTGTGGATTGGATAATTCCTGGGCCCTCTAACTTGAGTGATATCGCTTTACTGAGTGCTTTCTACATGCATTTTTCTCCTTTGTTTCTTGTAATAATTCTCTGAAGTAGATGTTACTGCTCCCATTAAATAAGAAAATGAAAAGGATATGTTTAGTACAGCACCTGGTCTACAGTAAACCCTTAATAAATGTACTTCCTCTTTCTTTCTTCCATTCTAAAGTTTAGAGCAATTAAGTAATTGCCCAATCCTGTAACCTAAGACTCAAAATCAGCTCTTCAGATTCCAAACCTTCTTCTCTTTCCACTAATTGTGCTTTTTAAAGTCTCTAAATCATTTTCTTGAATGAAGTCATATATGGAACTCAATGTTTAAAACAGATTGGCTTTTAACAATAAACAATCTTTAGTTTGAGTTGAATTTATAACATTTACTTCAAAATTAATTCCAAAATTAATTTCTGAGTTTGATGATGAATACAAATTCTGAATTTGAAGTTATAAATACCATCCACAGTCATAATACAGTATAAAATTGGATAACTCTAAGAGTTGACCTTGGGCAAATTAAACCTTCTGACTCTCCATTTCTTTATCAGTAAAATGAGCACATTGGTAGGGGTATACAGATATTAGCTATTATTTTTAGCAATAAATATAATGTAATATATAATACAGCTCTTCAAACTGTAAGTAATAAACAAAAGTATCTATAATATCATCATGATTAAATATTGACATATTCATGTGATTGCCAGAGAATTCTTAGGATGAACTTGTTCCCTAAGCCGATCTACTTGAACCTTTTTGGGCATTATTAGAGTGATATTAGAAACTAGAGTAGGGAATTTGATATCCAATTTTATAAGCACAAACATTCATTGAATTGAATTTTCAAAAAGGCTAGTCCTGAGCTATAAACCTCTCAATAAATGACACATTTGCAGAAAGTCCAAATATGTTTCCAGTAAAGTGTTTATGCTAATACTGAGTTAAAAATCAAAGTGCAAGTCAACCCATATGTTAATATGTATTGTGTAATAAATTGTACTTTTTACAGTTTATAATATGGATTAATGTATAAATATGTCATATAAAGTTGTTTAAATCAAGTGCTTCGTTGGACATCTTAAGCACCTATAGACTAAAGTTTGAAAATTTCCTATCATGATATAGCTTGAAGCTAGAGGTTTTTCTTATTATTTTATCAAGTTTCCTTTCAAAATGGACACGTGCTTGCCTCTTTTTTTCTTTCTATCACTAATAGACTACATCTACTTGTTGTAACTGGATATATCACCAAACTTCACTAAGCCTATTTCCTCATGGTAAAAACAGGGATATTAATAACTATCTGAAAAAGTTGTTGGGAATATTAAAATAATATTTATAATGCACTTAATATTTGCTCATAACATGGTAAGTATTCATTACATGATAGCTAATATCATTATTCCTAGTTTATCTTTTTTTCTATTAGATATTTTTATGTGTTTTGAAGTGAGTGAGTTAGAAACATCATTTTAAGAAGTAAATTAGAAATGTGCCCACTACTCTGTTGCCTTTCCAGAAGCAAACATAATCAATTTTACTAACTTAGAAATGAACTTTACAAATTAAGTGAACCAACTGTGGGAAACTGGCTTCAATGATATGTTTGCAGATGGTTTTATAATTCAGAATATTGCCCATGTGGAAGAATTTAGGAGGTGATTAAAATAAGAACTTTAATGATACAATTGCTTTTTATGTGACCACAGATTTAACTAATTTAAAATGTTTGGCTTTTGGTGTATTGAAAGGAGCAAAGTGCCTTTTCTGAGTCTAAATCTATTTTGCTGCAATGGAAAAGAACAGGGGAAACAATCTCCAAATAGAAATATAAAATCCTCCAAGAAGTTTATTTTTGCCTGTTCTCCAAATAACCTTTACTGATAATAGGATCTTTCTCTTACAAACCATACTATTTTAAATATTTCAAGATCACTACTATGGTATGCTAAAAACCAGAGCTTAAAAGTAACAAGAATTCCTATACTATAGTCCAGAAAATAATTCTATTACAACATACTTTAATATAATCAATTTGTACAAAAACACATATTAAAATAGACAATCTGTCTCATTAACATTCAGCAGGCTTATCACTCAGCTGGAACTGAACTTATTTCATACACGCATATGGAAATCTCAGATATATGGGCACACACAAAATTAAATAGAATACACTTTATAAGTGTTTAAGGCACTGAGATTATTTTGGTGGGTACATCTGTATATTTTTATGATATACTGTATCATTGCCTTTTTAAATTTGAGTAAATTATATTTTTGTAAACCATAATTACATTGGCTCACACTTGATGGTTATGCTTTGTAATTCTGAGCCAATATTAATCAAGATTTCCTAAATTTATATCTTATTCCCTGTATGTCATGTTACTGCTTATGTGCTTTGGATAATTGTTGCTTTTATTATGTGGTTGGAGACCACTCCCTTAGTCCCACAGCTTTCATCCATCTTACATTATTCAAACTACAGTTTAAAATTCCCTTTTTTTTTCCCCTTTTGGCCAAGACTTGTTTTTTAACTGAGTGATACTTTCACCTTTCTGTCCACCATCCTTCCTGCTCATCAAAACCAGATTGCATTTTGCTGCAGAAGAAAGATGTGTTCAATAAAACTTGGTCAAGAAGATGGTTATTGATATGTCTTTGAAAGGCAGCTATATTGCTTATGTACCACTGGGGACCTGAGAAGTGAGACTTAAATTGCTTATGGTACCAAGCAAAAGCAAATCAGTTTCTGTGCAACTTAAAGATTTGAAATAAAGTAGTCTCCATGTTTTTTTCACATTTAAGACTTGTGAGTAAAGAAATGGTCCTTGGATATAGGCTAAAGAATTAAGCTATCATTATGGAAAATGTCATTCATAGGTGCACTGAAATATTTCATGGTCATAGTCTTAAGAATGTAATTAGAATTAAAGTAACATAGCAAAATAGTTTACAGTTGTTTTTTGCATCTTTTAAAAAATTCTCATAAAGATACCTTTGCAAATACCATACATATTTAAAATCCTTAGACATAGTAGCTCTCTCTGATACATTTTTAAGAATATTTTATTTAATGGTTTTCACTAATGAGCATGGATTGTTTGCCATCTAAGGAAGCCAAGTGTAGAGGAAAGCGACTGAAAATATAGTAGGAACCTATTAAAAGTTTACTGTAAACATATACACATTATCAGTTATATACAAATGAGGCTTCATAGAGGGGGCAATTGAAATGCAAGGACATATCCCTTTAGGCTATCTGGTGGGAAACATGAATTTCAAAATACACCTTTGCAAAATGCAATTATAGAAATTCTATTTTGCTGGCCCAGTCTGAGACATAAAATGTTTTTCATAAGGCTTTCCTGAACAGCTTTCTTGTTCCAGTGGAAAAACATTCTTGGCATTTTATATTTCTTCGTAATTCCTAACTAAGGAATTGTCAGCTCAAATTAGACTGTTTAGTGTGAACCAACCCAAACTGTTTATTTTCAACACTAAAGATTTGTTTTTGTTTTAACTCTTCTTTCCTGAACAAAGTTCTTCTTAGCATGATGCGTCTGTGATTTTTCACATAATGTTCATCATTATTGTCATCAATAAGAAAATAAACATTTATGTAGAACCTACCTATCTTCACATTTCAGTCCTCTATGCTACATATATGGGAAGATCCCACGTGTATACGGTCATGGCCTGAGGAGTTTCCCCTCTAATTGCCATGAGTTATGTTCTTAAATGCTACTCTTGCCTCCAGATACTTCTTTACTCATACCACCTTCTAGAATGTCACCAGACACACAAATGCAAACTTCCTGGCAAAGCAATATATACTTATAAATCTGTGTTAAATATCCTTTCTATATCTCAATGTGTGCATATAGGAAATGCAGCAGAACCCAGAAAAGAGTAAAACTGGGTCAGTTTTAAAGACTGAACTTAGAATGTGCTCCCCTATTGATATCCATATCTACTGGCAGAGAACTGAAGCCTTACAGTTTTAAAGTGCTTGTGAACAATTTCTATATAGTCATTGGATGACAGACAACTAAGCTATGCCAACACACAGGCAACCCTCAGGAAGCCAAACTTAAACAATAATCATTTTAAAACTTGAGCAGAGATATCATTGGCCACACAGTTCCTATAAACATAAATTTCACAGATTTAGATTGTTACTAAACAAACAAACAACTACAAAAAATTACAACCAACCAGCAACAATAAGAACTTTGAGACAGAATTCAGAATTTTATAGCTGGTACTATGTATCATTTAAAATGTATGGTTTTCAACAACAAAAATAATCTAAAGGATTAGTAAATTTGACTCAGGGAAAAAACAAACAAACAAGCAACAGGAGATCCCTCCAATTGTCCAAAGCTGTTGGATTTAGGAGACAAAAAACATCACAGTGGCCATTGTAAATATAAATATGTACAAAGAATTCAAAGAAATTGTGCTTATAGAACCACAGGAAAGCATGGCAATAATACATCAATGAATAGAGAATCTCAATAGAGTTAGAAATTATTAGAATGACAAATGGAAGTTGACATTGACAGGTACAATTAATACAATTAAAAATTAAGTAGAGGGGGTCAACAGCAGATGGGAGATAGGAGAAAAGAAAAAACAGAAACTAGAAGATAAACAAAAATGAAAAAATTTGAAGAGAGAAAAGTTTGAAGAAAAATGAGCAGAGCATTAAAGACATGTGGG
Organism: Macroglossus sobrinus; assembly: GCA_004027375.1. Classification (NCBI taxonomy): domain Eukaryota; kingdom Metazoa; phylum Chordata; class Mammalia; order Chiroptera; family Pteropodidae; genus Macroglossus; species Macroglossus sobrinus. The sequence goes on from PVKZ01000051.1 coordinate 628,326, forward strand.
ATGACATCAAGTATACTAATGCATATGTAATTAGAGATCAGAATGAGAAGAGACAGTGAGAGATAGAAAAAAAAACGTTTAAAGGAAGAATGGCTAACTTCCCAAATATGATGAAAAATATAATCTACATGTCTAAAAAATCTCACAAATCCAAAGTAGAATAAAAAAATCAAAGAAATCTACACTTAGGTACATCATACTGTTGAAAGTAAAAGACAAAGAAAAAATCTTAAAAGCAGGAAGAGGAAAACAACTGATTATGTACTTTGGAGCATTGGTATAATTAATGGCTAACTACTCAAATGAATGAGTAGAAGCCAGACAGTGGAATGACATTTTCAAAGTGGTGAAAGATAAAGATAAAATTCAATCAATAATTCTATCAAGCAAAATTATATTTTAAAAATAAAAGCAAAATAAAAACAATATCATTTAAAGAAAGTCAGAGAATCAACTGCCCACAGAGTCAGAATAGGTATTATCTGAGGGAAGTCCTGAAGGAAGCAAGCTGCATGTACATCTGGAAGATCAAAACAGGCAGTAGAAACTGCAAATGCAAAGTCCCAAGGATTGTGCTTATTTTATTTGAGGAACAGTAAGGGGACTAGTATGTTGGAGCAGAGTGAATGACTGGAAGAATAGGAAGAGATGAAATCAGAGAGGCAATGAGTGGTCAAATTATGTAGGGCATTCTTGATTATAGAAATGACTTTTATTCTGAGCAATGTAAAGAAATATTTAAAAGTTTTGAGTTGGTGGGGTGGGGGAGTTTGACCTGATCTAACTTTTGTTTCAACAGAATTTATGGACACTTATGTTATAAATATTTGAGGGAGAACTTGGTTAAAGAATGAAGCCCAATTAAAAGATAATATTTTAATTCAGGCAAGATTTACTAATGCCTTATACCAGGTGGTAATAGTGGAAATAAAAAATTATTTGATTTCTTATTAAAAAGTTAACCTATAAAAAGCAGAGCAAAATGGTGGTACCAGGGGATGGAGTGGGGGTGTAAAGTGATAATGTTTGCGAGTACAAACTTGTAATGAGTAGTAAACAAGCCATAAAGATCTAACAAAAAATATAATGAATATAGGCAATAATATTGTACTATAATTACATAATATAATAAATATCACTACATCAGCAATCATATTATAATATATAAATTTATGAAAGTAACATGATGTACACCTTAAACTTACACGTTACATATCAAATTTATTCAATAAAAATATTTTAAAATTGTAAAAAATGCTTGGATTCTTGATATGGTATGAATGTAGAACCAGACAAGATTTACTGGTATTTTGGTTGTGGGTTGTAAGAGAAAAAGTGGGTCAAGCATGACTGAGGACTTTTTCTTGAGTATTTAGAAAGAATGACTAAGATGTAAGAAAACACATCAAGAGTTAAATTTTGGACAAATTAAAATTGAGATAATTATTACATATTTAAGTGGAGGTGTCGAGTAGACTATAAAATAAACACATCTATATTTTAGGAGGGAATGACTCTAAGCTAGAGTTATAAATCATGAGGTCATTAGCATCTGAATGATATTTCAAGCCATAAGACTGGATGAGATCATCACAGAGAAGAGGCCTAAAGAACTGAGCTAAGGAGCACTCCAGTCAACAGAGAATAAAACTATGAGTAAGAGCTGCCAGAAGATTTAAAAAGGAGCAGCCAATGAAGTAGGTTGAAAATCAGGTAAGTGTGTACCCTTGAACCCAAGGAGAGAGAGTATTTGAAAAGCAGAGTATACTTAGTTGTGTGATAGGTCACATGGTATACGAACTAAAATTTGTTATTCAATTTAGCAATGTGGATATCTATGGCAAAAGAAAAGCTGTTTGATGCTTTATGGGAGTAAAATATTTATGATATAGGCTTAAGAAAGGCTAAAAGAGAATAAATTGAACACATTCAGTACAAAGAAATATTTCAAGTTCTATTGTAAAGGTCAGGAGAAAAATGGAGTAAAATTATAGAGCTTTAAAATGCATTCAATCATAAGTTGTTAGGTATCATCATAACCATAAATCAAAACCTATAGTAGATATGTAAAAGATAATGAGAAAAAAATCTAAGCACACCAGTAAAGAAAGTAATCAAACTGAAAAGGAAAAGAACAAGAGAATAAAAAAGGAAGAGAGAAAAAACAGAGTCAAAAACAATTAACAACATGTCAATAAATACACAACTATCAATAATTACTTTAATGGACTATATTCTCCAATAATAATAATAATAAAAAAAAACACAAAATGGCTGAATAAGAAAACACCACCAATCCATGTGTTTCCTAAAAGAGACTCACTTCAGATTTAAGACACACACATTCTGAAAGTGAAAGAATAGAAAAAGGATTTTCATTAAATGGAAATAAAGCTGTGGTTGCTATATTATATCAGATAAAATAGACTTTAAAATAAAGACTGTATTAAGAAACAAAGGAGGGTGTTACATAACAATAAAGAGGTCAATCCAACAAGAGAATATATTATTTGTAAATATTTATGCACCCAACATGGGAACACCTGAATATATAAAGCAATATTAAGGTACTTAAAGGGAGAAATAGACAGCAATGCAAAGTCCGTAGAGGACTTTAATACCTGACGTACAACAATGGATACACTATCCAGACAGAAAATCAATGCTTAAAAAAACAGATTTAAATAACATAATAGATCAGATGGATGCAATAGATGTATACATAACATTCCATCTAAAACAGCAGAATATATATTCTTCTCAAGTGTACACAGAACATTTTTCAGATAGAGCATATATTAGGTCACAAAACAAGTCTCAATAAATGTAAAAAGATTGAAATCATACCAAACATATTTTCTGACCATAATATTATAAAACTAGAAATCAATGACAAGAAAATGAAAAATTCATGAATAGGTGGACATTAAGCAACATGCCATTGAACAACCAAAAAGTCAGTAAAGAAATCAAAAAAGAAATTAAAAAATAACTTAAGAAAAATGAAAATAGAAATGCCACATACCAAACTTATGGAATGCAGCAAAAGTAAATCTTAGAGAAAAATTCTCTCATGGGTGAAATGGCCATCATCAAAAAGAGATAACAAATGATGGCAATCATGCAAAGAAAAGGGACTCCATGTGCATTGTTGGTGTGATAGTAAGTTGCTACAGTCACTATGGAAACCAGTATGGAGGATGCTCAAAAAATTAAAACTAAACCTGTATAATTCAGCAATTCTACTTCTGGGAATATATCCAAATATAATAAAAACATTAACTCAAAAAGATATCTGTACCCACCACCCCACACACACATATTCACTGCAGCATTATTTACAATAGTCATGACCTGGTTACAACTTAAGTGACCATCAATGGATGACTGAATAAGTAAGTTGTGGTATATATATAATATTATTCAGTCATAAAAAATGAGCAAATCCTTTCATTCACAACAACATAGATAGACCTTAAAGGCATTATACTAAGTGAAATAAGTCAGAGAGAGAAAGACAAATGTAGTATGATATCACTTATATGTGGAATATAGCCCCCTTCAAAAAATAAAAACCACCAAATTCATAGAAAAAGAGATAAGAGATGGAGGAGGAGGGGTAATTAGAGAAAGGTGGTCAAAAGGTACAAACTTCCAGTTGTAAGATAATAAGTAGTAGACATGGAATGTACAACATTCTGACTATTGCTAACACTGCCGTGTAATACACAGGAAAGTTGTTAAGAGAGTAAATACTAAGAGTTCCCATCAAAAGGAGAAATTTTTCTTTTTTTTCTCTTTTACAACATGTATGTGAGAACTTAGATGTTAGATGAACCTATTGTGGTAATCATTTCACAATGTATATAAATCAGACCATCTGCAATATGGCTTATATTTATAAAACTAAAAAAAAAAAATACAAGAAAAATAGCAAATAAACAACTTAACTTTTTACCTCAAAGAACTAAAAAAAAATGCAAACGAAGCCCAGAATTAGTAGAAGGAAGGAAATAACAAAGATCATAACAGAAATCAATAAAATAAAGATTAAAAAGATAAGATCAATGAAACCAAGAGCTTGTTCTTTGAAAATATAAATGAGATTGCAAACTTTTAGTTAGACTTGAGAGAAGGGAGGTTGGGAGAGAGAGAGAGAAAGAGAGAGGGAGAGGGAGAGGGAGAGGGAGAACTCAAAAGCCAGAAATAAAAGAGATGTTACAACTGATATGATAGAAATACAAAAGATCATAAGAGACTACTATAAACAATTATATATCAACAAATTAGATGGCTTAGAAGAAATAAATAAATTTCTAGAAGCATAAACCCTATCAATATTGAATCATGAATAAATCAATTACTAGAAAGGCAATTAAATCAGCAATCAAAAACCACCCAACAACAAAATTCCAGGACTAGATGCCTTCACTGGTGAATTCTATCAAACATACAAAGAAAAATTAACACCAATTCTAGTCATACTCTTCCAAGATATAGAAGAGGAACACTTCCAAACATATTTTATGAGACCAATATTAGTCTGATAACCAAAATGAGATGAGACCACCACAAGAAAACTACAGGCCACTAGACCTGATGAACATAGATGCAAAAATCCTCAACAAAACATTAGCAAGCCTAATTCAACAACACATTAAAAAAAGCATACACCATGATCAAGTGGGTTTTATTCCAGGGATACGAAAATGGTTCAACATCTGTAAATCAATGTGATATGTCACATTAACAAAATGAAGAATAAAAATTATGATCATCTTAATAAGATGCAGAAAAAGTGCTTGACAAAATTTAACAGCTATTTATGATTTAAAAAAACTTTCAACAAAGTGGGCATACAGGGAATGTACCTCGACATAATCAAGATCATATATTACAAGCCCACAGCTAACATTATATTCAATGGTAAAAAGATGAAAGCTTTTTTCTCTAAGATTAGGTACAAGACAAAGATAACTGCTCTTGTCACTTTTATTCTACATGTTATTAAACATCCTAGCCAAAGCAATTGGGCAACTGAAAGAAATAAATAGCATCCAAATTATAAAGAAAGAAAACTGTCACTATTTTCATATGACATATTATATATAGAAAACCTTAAAGACTCCATCAAAAACGTTTAGACTTGATAAATGAATTCAGAAAAGTTGCAGGATACAAAACCAATATACAAAAATCTGTTGCATTTCTATATATTAATAAAAAATATCACAAAGAGAAATTAACAATCCCATTTACAATTGCATCAAAAACAATAAAATACCTAGAAATAAATTTAACCAAGGAGGTAAAAACTTGTATGTTGAAAACCACAGCATATTAAAGAAAGAAACTGAAGATGGCACAAATAAATTAAAAGCTATTCTTTGCTCGTGTAGTGAAAGAATTAATATGATTAAAATATTCATACCATTCAGAGCAATCTACAGAATTAACACAAACCCTATTATTTTTTCAATACAAATTAAACAATATTAAAACTTGTCTGGGTACCCCAAATAGCCAAAGCAATGTGGAGAAAATATAACAAAGCTGGAAGCATAACACTCTGATTTCAAACTATATTACAGAGCTATAGAAATCAAAGCCATACAGCATTGCATAAAAACATATACATAGATCAATGGAACAGAATAAAGAGCACAAAAACAAACCCATGCATGTATGGACAATTAACTTATAACAAAGGAGTCAAGAATATACAATGGGAAAAGGATAGTCTCTTAAATAAGTGGTGCTAGGAAAACTGAACAGCCACATGTAAAAGAATAAACTAAACCACTATCTTACACCATACACAAAAACTAACTCAAAATGGACTTGAAACCATAAAACTCCTAGAAGAAAATACAGGTGGTAAGCTCCTTGACATGGGTCTTGGAAATGATTTTTTGAATTTGACTCCAAAAGGAAAAGACAACAAAAGCAAAAATAAACAAATAAGACATTATACTACAATGCATCTGTACAGTAAAGGTAATAATAAACAAAATGAAAAGGCAATCCACTAAATGGGAGAAAATACTTGCAAATTATATTTCTGATAATGGGTTAATATCTAAAACATATGAAGAACTCACAACTCAATAGTCACCCAAAATTTATTTTAAAAATTGGCAAAGGATCCCACAAGATGGAGAAGAAAACATACAGATGGCCTACAGGTACATTAAAAGATGCTCAAGCCACTAATCAACAGGGAAATGCAAGTCAAAAACCACAGTAAGGTATATCACTTCACACCTGTTAGAATGGTTATCATCAAAAAGATAAGAAATAAGTGTTGAGTACAATATGTAAAAAAAGAGAACCCTTGTGCATTGTTGGTGGGAATGTAGATTGGTACATCCACTATGGAAAACAGTATGAAGGTTCCTCAAAAAGTTAAAAATTAAATATAGAACTACCATATAATCTAGCAATTCCACATCTGGGTATTTATTTTAAAACACTAATTAAAAATATATATAAACCCCATGTTCATTGCAGCATTATTTATGATAGCCAAGATATGGAAACAACCTAAATTTCTATCAAAGGAAGAATGGATAAGATGTGGTATATATACATAATAAAATACTATTTGCTCCTAAAAAATGAAATATTACCATTTGCAACAACACGGATGGACTTTGATAGCATTGCACTGAATGAACTAAATCAGACAGAGAAAGACAAACATATCATCTTACTCATATGTAAAATCTGAGAAATAATAAACAAAAAACAAAGCTCATAAAGAGAATAGATTGTTGGTTGCCAGACGCTGGATGTCAGGGGGTTAAAAGGCATAAATTTTCAGTTATAGAATGAATTCTGCAAGTGTAATGTAAAACATGGTGACTATAGTAAATAATACTGTATCGCATTTTTAAAAGTTGCTAAGGGAGATCTTAAAATTCATCATCACAAGAAAGAAATTGTATCTGTTTTTGGTAATGGATGTTTGAGACTTACTGTGATCATTTTACAATGTATGTAAATATCAAATTATGTTGTACATGTGAAACTAATATGTTATATGTTAACTATATCTCAAAAGCAAAGGAGAAAAGAAATTGGAGATAATCAATACAAAGAAGTATTCAGGTTCTATTGTAAAGGTAAGGAGAGAAATGGAGAGAGAGCTGGCAATGGCAGAGGAGTATGGTTTAAAAAGATTTCTTTTAGTGGGAAAATAGTAATGTATTTTGCTATTGTTTATAATTTAGAAGAGAAGAAAAACTCTGATGATTGCTGCAGCCATCCTCTTTAATTGATGAGAGGGGGAAGGAGGTCCACAATTTTTGGATCTGTCTGAGCAATGAGTAGGGACATTTTAATCACATTTGTGGGAGGGTGTGAGTACAGATGTTAGTAGGATAGTTTGTGTTTGGTTTTTATAGTTTTTTTGTCCATCTTGTGGGATAATGATCACTTTTACTACTAATAAAAATCCAACATTTTTGTCTTAACTAATACCAGCAATGTTGTCCTCAGGAACCATATTAGCTTATTACATATGTCATCCATTTTCATCAACAGACTCTCAGTGTACCACGTTTTCTCTATGAGCAATGTGGACACATGTTGGTACAATTTTTTAGATGGTTTGATTAGCCAATATGTGACTGATAAGTAGAATATCACAATGGCTAATATATTAATAACTGCTAATATTTGTATAGTGCTGTGCGTCCCCACATTTTTACATATTTTACCTTAATCTTCCAAAAACATCTGAATGGTATATAAAAATAGTTATTTTATTATTGCTCTTTTACAGATTAGAAAACTGAAATAAAGCAGCATATCCAAGATTAAAAAGAACAAAAACTGGTAAGTGGTGAATGCAGGATTGAAACCCAGATGTTCTGCATATACTACACCAGTGCCCTAATCCCATAATTCTCATTTACTTATGTAAGCATTATACATAATATAAAGTTTTTTAATTCAAGGAAAAGTACAATTTATTTGTAAGAGTAAGTTTTAGCTTTTAACAAGATTACCAAAAATGTGTGACATAAAAATAACACTTAACAGTGGGGGACGGGTGCATGAGGTGTGAGAATGGCAGTGGGAACTATGGTAAATTCTGTTATATTTTCTGCTTAAATGTGTTAAAATATGTTTGTGAGGATTTTGTTATTTTCACCATATCACAGTCATAGAATAAATGTTATTCTTTAATGTAATGGTATTATGCTATTTAACATGTTAATAAGTTTGAACAGTTTCTGATGACAGATTGTTTTTGATTTTATGAAGAATAAATGTAAAGTAACTCTGTGGTAGGTGGTATTGAGTCAGTACATTGCCCTGATTCTATTCATGGGGAAGGAAACATGTTCTGAAATGGCTACTGAAACTGAGAATTCCTCACAACAGAATGTGTTCACTGTAGAATGAGAGTGAGGTGGTCAAAACTGATCCTTAAAGAGCCAGATGGAAAACTCAGGCTACAAATTTTGTGTCACAGTTTTTTTCTAACTTACTTCAGTCCTGAACTGTGGTCATGATCGGTCAAATTATTTGCACCTGGGTGTTTGACACTTTAAGGCCAAAAGAAAAATTATTAAATTTATGGTAATTTTTCTCCCAGTGAAATTAAGTACCTGACTTATTAGGTAAGAGGTAATTTAATATGCATATTTAAACAACAAATCATTAGCATTTAAGTTTTAAAGATCTTTCAAAATGGAGCAGAGATGACAGATGATTTTTCCCCCTTGTTTTTAAATGACTGTGCTCTCACTGTTTTTCTCTTGAAATCATCAGGAAGCTAGCACTCCTGACTCCAATATCCTTTTCCTTCGCCACAGAAACCTGGTTTGACACATCACAAATGTTGTATAGATCATTTGTGTTTCAAAAAGGAACCAAGGAACCAGTGAATTGTAGCTGCTTTTAAAAAAGAGTTGAAAAAAATCAATAATAAATTATCTTCCTATATAGCAGTTTAGGTTCTTTGCACGTCTCCTCTGACATGTAGATGTAGTTATAAATTGATTTAGTTAGGGACCATAAAGAATCTCACTTGCTCTGGACTGCCTAGTGAATGTGCATTAGTGAAATAAAAATAACCCACCTTATCAGAGAGCCTTTCTAGGAGCTGCCGAACCTAGCAAGTTATTTTTATAGTTTAATGAGTTAGGCCCTGGCTTCCACCAGGAGACACAGCAAGTGGAGTGCTTCATAATTTACTGCTGTAAAATGATCAGGATTCATGTTGTCTATAAAACATGAAAAACATTCTTCATTCCTTACCAATTAGATCATAGTTACAACTCACAGTTCCTTTGAGCTTAAAAGAAAAAAATTTAACCGCTAGACATAAATGAATGCTGTGGTTAAATTAAACCCTTCAACAGCCCAAACAGGCTTGAAAGAAATGCCTTCTGGATGTTATTAACATGCATATTTAAGTGCTATTTTTAAATTTTAACTGCAAGCCTAAGCAAGCACAAGTGTTTAGAAAAGCTATTTTGGCATCATAGTGTTGCTTTCACATCTTTTTTCATCTTTACTAATTCTTTCCAATAATTATTTCACCTTTTATTATTAAAAAAATTACAGAGATACAACACTTGTTTTATGGGAATAATTGTATCTGAGGAAGCAAAAAACGATTAATGGCAAAGTAGCTTTGTAGTAAAAAGTTCTCTTTATTTTTCATTAACAGAGTCATGTTTTATTTTCCATGAGTATTCTAAAATTTGCAGGAATTGAGAATTTGAACTCAAAAGCTTTATAAATATTTAATTTGTTTATAATAATTAAAAGTATATTCCTTTTAGAAAAATTTAAACATTACAAGGAATAAAAGTCCCCCCTACCAAAGTAAAATTTGGATATAAATCTTTTCAGTATTTGTATGTATATATATGTACATATCTGTATGATGAGAGACACACAGATTTGGTTTTCCATATTGACTATATCACAAACATATGTATTTTCTTATAACATTACATACATTTTGAACATGTAATGTATTAGTTGCTAGGGCTGCTGTAACAAATTACTCAGACTGACTTGCTTAAACAACAAATTTTTTTCTCACAGTTCTGCATACTGGAAGTCCAAGATCAAGGTGCTGGCAGGTTTGGTTTCTCCTGAAACCTCTCTTTGGCTTGTAGATGGCCACCTTCTGACTGTGTCCTCACAAGGCTTTTTCTCTGTATGTGCATATTACTGATGTCTTTTTCTCATAAGAACATCAGTTCTATTTGATTATGGCCCTACCCTTATGATCTTATGTCTTAATTACCTCTCTAAAGAGCCAGACTACAAATATGGTCACCTTAGTGGCTAGAGTTTCAACATCTGATTTTGTTGGGCACACAATTCAGTCCATAAAATGTAACTTTAAAAGTGCACATGATATTTTATCTTGCTAATATTCTATATTTTAACAATCTTCTGTTTTAGACAATTAGGATTTTTGACAGATCTGCTATGAACCATAATCCTGTTATCTACATCTTATATATGCAGAAAATACATCAGTATTTTTATCCACATCTTTGATAATTACCTTAATATACATTCCTAGAAGTGATTGTATCAGAAAACTAACATTTAAAACATTCTCATTCTCTTTAATTATCTCTCTCCTTTTCTCCTTCTACTTATATGTAGTGTTTTTTGTGTGAAATCTTTGCCGCTCACAATATCTAATAGGTGTTATTCTATGTTTACTTCTAGAAACTTTATGGTTCTTGCTTTTATGTATAGGCCTATGATCTGTCTTGAGTTACATTTTGATATGAACTAAGGTAGGTACAGAGGTTTATTTTTTTCTTCCCTAAGCATATCCAGCTATTGCAGCTAAACAAACAAATTCTTCTTTAAAAAGAATTTTTCCCCATTTTTTGACTTGGTACCTTGATTAAAAAATCAGTTTATTATACATGCATAGATCTATTTCTTGACTCAATTCTGTTCCATTCAGCTACTTCTCTATCCAATGTTAATGCTTCCACTGCTTACTTATAATTTCATAGTAAATCTTAAACTTAGTTAATATAAATCCTATGACTTTGTTCCACTCTTAAAGATCTTGACTATTCTATTTTTCCTTATAATTTTTAGAATCAACTAATCAATTTTCTTTAAAAATCTGCTGCATTTTGATTGGTGTTGGAGTTAAAATCAATTTTTGAGATAATGAGCAATCTTAATGTTGAGTCTTCTACTTCAGTGGTATGGTATATTTTTCAACTTATGATTTTAATTTCTCTCAGCAATGTTGTATTAGTTTTCAGTGTACAGAAATTACACATATAATTTTATTCCTATTTGATTAATTATATGATGCTATTACAAAAATATTATTTTCTCGATTTCATTTTCCAGACTATTGCTAATATTTAGAAATATAATATTCTATATTGATTTATATACTGTTATCTTGATAAATTTACCTGTTATTTTTATTGGCTTTTTGGCATGTGTTGATTTTATAGGATTGTCTACTTACATAATCATAACATCTGTGATGGGGACATTTTACCTATTTCTTTACACCTTTTTCTTGGTTTACTGCATGCTTAGGAATTCCCGTGTGCTGTTGAAATTGTAAGAATTTTTGTTTTGTTTCAATTTCAGATAAGCACTTAATATTTCAGTATTAAGTACATTTCAGTTGTAGAGTTTTCAGTTATCTTTTATCAAATAGAGAAAGTTTGATTCTTAGTTTACTGAGAGTTATTTCTTAAAATCATGACTGGATATTTAAACTTCTCAAATCTTTTTTTCTGTATTAATTGAGATGATCTAATCATGTACTTTCTTTTATAATGTTGATATGGTGAATTGCATTGATTGATTTAAACTGTTAAACCAAAATCTTGGCTGAGATAAATGCCTCTTAGTCATAACCTATTATCCTTTTTAAATATTGCTGGATTTTATTTATATTTTGTTAAGGGTTTTCATTATACATTTAATGCCTGTAGGATACGTAGTAATGTGCTTATTTTCATTGCAGATATTCACATTTTCTTTTCCTTTAGTCTTGCTAGACTTTACACATTTTATTATTTTTAAAAAGCAGCTTCCAACTTTATTGATTTTTCTCACCTGTTTTCTAGTATATTGCCTTATAGTCCTATTTTTATTTTTTCCTTTCTTATATTTCAGGTTTAACTTTCATTTTTTTAGATTTTTGTCATGAAAGCTTAGGTCATTGATTTTACATATCTTTTTTTCAAATATAGTTATTTAAAACCACAAGTTTTGCTCTAGGTACCATTTTATCTGTATCCAACAAATTTTATTTATAATTTCATTATAATTCAGAAGTATTTTTTAATTTATGTTATGATTCTTCAACTAATGGGTTATTTAGAAGTATATTAATTTTAAAACATTTGATAATTTTCTATATATTATTAATGTCAAATTTAGTAACATTGAAGCTTAAGAACACACTTTGATTCTATTCTTTTAAAATTGTGTTCTGCCTTGGCAAGTGTTTCATACGTTTATGAGAAGAATGTATACTTTGCAGTTGGTGGTTCCAGTGTTCTACAAGTGGCAATTAGATCAAGTTGGTTGATAGCATTTCAAATATTCTATATCCATACTTTTATCTATTTGTTCTATCAATTACTCAGAGGAAGAGAATATCTATGGCTATGACTGGATATTTGTTTATTTCTCCTTTTTTATGTACTTTGAAGTTCAGGCTTAGGTACATACTGTAAGATTGTTATAGTTTGTTAATGGATTGACCTTTTATTATCATGAAATGTTCCTCATTAAATCTGAGTCTTTTTTGTCTGAAAGCCTACATATCTGGCATTAAATTATCAATACTACCTTTATTATGCTTTGAGTTTGAATGGTATATCTTTTCTCTCTTTTACTTTCAAATTTTCTGTATCTTTAAATATTATTTGTAATACTTGTAAGTAAAATTATGCTGATACTTGCTTTCTTTATCTAGTTCATGGTATATTTTGATCTTATGTTGGTTGGTAGATATTATTAACCTCTAGAAAAGGGCATACACCTTTTGTCATGCTGCTAGTGTAGAGGGATAAATCTAATATGTAGCTGGGTTTGGTTGGGGTTATATTACAGCTGTATATAAATTTAGTATATCATTGACTTCAAATACTTTGAGGGTGAAATAAGAACTTTTACTTTAGCAGTGCTTGGCATCTGAGCACTAGCTAGATTTTAGATATTTATGTTTTACATCCTAAATGCCAGATTTTTCTCTGTTTTACAACAAGACTAACAGCTTTGTGGCTCACTAGGAAATTTTTTTTTCTCTCCAGTTCTTCCTGGCTTTCTAGGCTTTGAAAGACTTCTCTCAACCCTGCTCCTTTGCCCCCAGCACTCAGCATCTGCTGCCTTCCCATCAATAAAGGTTTAGTGTACCTTGGAAGAATTTTATTCTTTCTTCTGCCCTTTTCTTTATCTTTAGCAGGCCACTGCTGGGCACTCCGGGGTGAACGTCTGGGGTGCCTGGTCAGTGGGGACCCTTCTTGGTCCTCCTGCCTTACTTCCTTTAGCAGGCCTATATTACTGAATTCTCAGAATGATTTTAAAGTTATTTCTCTCAGCTCTCCTTTTCCACTGACAAGCTCCAACACACTACTCCCGTGCACTAGTTTTGGCTGTTAGAAAAGAGTTATTGAGTAGATTTGTCCTATGGCTGGGGATACTTGCTTTATAATCCATCTTATCTGCCCATGAGATCATTAAAAGTTAATTAAAATTTAGCAGGTTTATCCTTTTGTCTATAGTATATTTCTTCTCTTTCCACTGCTCCAGCGAAGCTGAAACTATCCATAGATATTAGATATTTTTCTCCTAGGATGGGGTCATCACATTTAAAATTTAGTTCATTTAGATATCTTTGTGCCTTCAGCTCTGTTTTTTTTTTAAACAAAACTAGAATCTTGTCCCTTATTCAGTTTGTTCTCAATGTAAGGACAGAACCAAGTCTTTTATAGCTTTAAATATCTTAATTGGCAATGGAGAGTCCCCACTGGAATTTTCCTTGGAAAACTTAGCTCAGCTAATTAATCATTTTGGCAAAAACTGATACCTCAAAATATCCAAACTTGCCACCCTGAAATGTACTGTATCTCTCTATTTAAATGTTTCTATACTTTTACCCAGCCCCTGTTTTCAGCCATTTTTGTAAAAGAAAAATTAAGTATGGTAAAATTTAAGAATATTTGAATACATGACACACCCTTAACTAGACTAAGAAAAAAAAGAAAAAAACTCAAATAAAATCAAAGAAAAAAAGGACATTACAACAAATGCTGCTGAAATAAAAAAGGTCATAAAAGACTACTATGAATAATTATCAGCTCCAAAGCCTCTCTTAGTAAAGACAAGGTATTAGAAAGGTGCAATCATGTGAGTGGCAGGAACAACAGCTCAGGCAGTGGGGACAGTATATTATGAAGTACCTAAGAGGAGCTAGAATTTACTATAGTTTTCAAACTAATAGAGTATTGTATAACTGAAGCAGAGTCAGCAAATATGAATCATGATGTAAAAGGCTTAATTGCCAGGGAAATATTCAGTTAGGGCATTAAATTTTTAATAAGGTTTTAAAAACAAGGGGTTTAGATTTCTTTCTTAGTGCAAGTGTTTCTTATCTAAGTGTTTACATTGATTTTAAACATGGTCTGGTTTATGTTATTGCAAAAAAAATACTTCTGAGTAAAGAATTGATTGGAAAGAAGCATTAGTAGTCCAGATGAGAAAAAAAAGTAGTGTACTTTATAGATCATAATCTGTAAACAATGGCCAGTTTTGAGATTTATTTAAGATGAAAATGACTTGAACTTTCTGATATTTGGATGAGGGCATGAAGGAGAGATGGATGTAGTAAGGACTGATATTCAGCTTAAGGAGAAAAACTGAGTGGACAGCAATATAGATTTCTGAAGTGGGAAAAATGGAAAAGGAAAATTGTGGGAAGAGGGAAGCTCTAAATCAAATCTTTTGTTTTAGTTATTCTAACCTTCACATCCAAAGGAGGATGCTAAGCAGGAAGTTGAACTTAAAGCTAATGGAGCTTTGGGCTGATGCTAACTTGGAAAGTTGTCAGCACATACTTTTAAGTGAGAAAAAAATAAAGCATAATAAAGTATGTATTCTGTGATCTCAATTATAGTAAAGAAATAGGCAACTATTTTTAAAACAGTGTTACTGGCAATTGTCTCTGGCTGATGGGATTATGATTAAATTTATTTTCTTCCTTGTAACCTTAAATATTTACTGAATATATAAACCAATATTACTTTAAAAATTATTTATTTTAATTATGGTGATATTGGTTAATAAAATCCAATAACAAAGGTTACTTTTTAAAGAGAGTTTATTAAAAATATTCAGAAGGACAGTATAGTCTTTGAGGCTCTAGGAACAGCTATTACTTCCATCTCTTTTCTTATAGTGTCTTTGACCCTCTCTGCATATTGACTCCAAGCATTATGTTTTAATTAGAAAAAATACCATTTCAAATAGTGTAATAATCTGTTGTCTGTTGGTGTTTTGTGTTGCAGAAGAGAATTCTAAAGCCTTTTTCTTTATCTCGGTATAATTCTTACTTCTCAAATATTCACAGAATTATTTTTGATCTACAGACATGTGTAGTAGTTCTTGGCATTTTTTCATTATTTTTGTAGTTACTGTTGGATCTTTCAGTATGTACTTTAAGGATTAACATTCTTTTTTAACAATAAATTCTCTTCTATTTTTTATTTAGAACTTCATGACAAATTGTATTACTTATCTTTCTTTGATGTCTTTCATCTTATCTTTATTTCATTGCCTTTTCCTTCTGTGTCTTCTGTATCAGGTTTGCCTTTATATGGCATTAATTTATCGTCAGTCTCTCCTACAAGTTATTCACTCTACCAATCACTTTTTAAAATTTGCAATCAAATTTTTATACCCATGGAATCTTTTCTGATCACAGGTAACTACTTTCTTATAATTTATACTTCTGTGTGTACCATTTTTTGACTCTTTAAAAAAAAATCCAACAAATTTTTAAAAAAATATCTGTGTCTATATTTTAAAAGGCCCTGGATCTTTCCTGTTTCTTTTGCAGAAATCCGCTCCTCACAAGCTATCTGATTGCTATGCCCACCCTATATCTTTTCACTCTGACAGGAATCCTAACTAATTCAACTTTTTACAACTTATCTTGCTCCCAAAGGGAGATTTGCTTTCAGTTTCCTCAGTTTGCCAGACACACAGCCTCAGCCCCAGGGAGGTCATTTATAATAACACAGGAAGCATTCCTGATTTTGGCAGGGGTTAGTATTAGCATCACTTCTCCATACCCCTCCAATTGCTTTGTTTCTCCTCTAGCATAAATTCTAAGTTTCTTCCATGTGGATGGAACCTGTATTAGTTTCCTATTGCTGCTCTGAAAATTACTGCAAACTTAGCTTAGAGTACCAATTTATTATCTTTATCTACTACACAAGGTTCCTTACCCAAAAGTTTGGATGGGATCAGCTGGATCCTCTGCTGGGTCTTATGAGACCACATTTTAAGTGTCAGCTGAGTTATTCTCTTTTCTGGAGGATCTGTAAGAGTGAAGTCTCCATTTTGTTGTTGGCTATTAGCCAGCGGCTGCTGTCTGCTTGTTGATGCTACCCACATTCCTTCACATCTACATCTAGTCTCATCCATCATCAAAGTCCTAATGACACAGAGTCCTCCTCATATCTTGAATCTCTATGGCTTTCTTTTTTCTTGTCTATTATGCTTTTAAGGGCTGATGTGACTAGGTTGGCCCACAGATAATCCAGGGTAATCTTAAAATGAACTGATTCATAACTTTAATTGCATCTGCAAAGTCTCTTTTTCCATTTAATGTAACATAACCAAGAGAAGGCAGAGATTGTACAGGCAAAATTTTGCTTACTATCACACCCTTCCCAGAATATGTAACAGAGAATGATAGAAAATAAAGGTAACAGAGAAAGATACATACTTTAGAGAACCAAGTCATTGATTTTAACAGAAAGCACAATAAGCTACCTGTTATTGTGAGGTACTAGCCCTGCTTGTGAAGCAATATAGTATTATTTAAAAGTGAGTTGGAATAAATGTAAATATATATTTAAATCTCCAGGGCAATTGAAACAAGTATACAATAGAAATAAGAAACAAGTATAATTGAAATGCTAAAAAAGGCAAGAAAATGGAATCATATAGAATGTTCAATTAAACCTGAACAGGAAAAAAAGCATGATAGGTATATCTGATAAAGAATTGCTATTCAAAATATCCAGAGAATTATTAAAGCTCAACAATATGGAAATGAACACCCTAATTAAAAAAGCAGGCAAAAGACCTGAACAGACAACACACTAGGGAAGATATACAAAGAAGATTGAAGTTAGGCATGTGAAAAGATGTTCAACATCATATGTGGTTATGAAATTGCAAGTTAAAACAATGAGATACCTGTTAGAATGATCAAAATCCAAAACACTGACAACACGCAATGCTGCAAGGATGGGGAGCAATAGGAATTCTCATTAATTGCTGCAATTGCACTCTTTGGAATTCACTCAAATGAATTGAAACATATGTCCACACAAAAACCTGCACAGAGATATTTATAACAGTGTAATTCATAACTGCCCAAACTTGGAGGCAACCAGGTTGTCCTTTAATAAGTCATTAGATAAAGTGTGATTCATCCAAATAATGGTGTATTATTCATTGCTTAAAAAGAAAAAAGAAAAAGAAGCTGTAAGAAGACATGAAAGAAACTTAAATGCATATTTGCTTATTACAAAATGAAAGAAGCCACTTAATGATTTAAGCTATATGATTGCTACTATATAACACTGTAAAAAAGGCAGAACTATGAAGACAGTAAGAAGTTCAGTAGTTATCAAGAAAGATGAACAGGCAGAGCACAGAGGAATAGTAAAACTATTCTGTATAATACTACAATGGTAGATGCATTTATCAAACCCATAGAAAAATATCCGTATATACTATAGAATTTGGGTAATAATGATATGTCAACATAGGTTATCAATTATAACAAATGTACCACTCTGGTTGGGGATGCTGATAATCAGGAAGGTTATGTGTATCAGGAGAGGAGGCATATGGGAACTCCCTGTACTTCTATCTAATTTTCCTATGAATGTAAAACTGCTCAGAAAATGTTTAATTAAAAAAAAGTCAATTGCCATTCTAAAACCAAAGACATTACCCACCCCCCGCAAAAAAATTATAGGCCAATATCCTTGTTGAACACAAAAGCAAAATTTTTAAACAAAATATTAACAAACCAAATTCAGCAATACATTAAAGAGATCATACACCATGATCAAGTAGGATTTATTCCTGGTATACAAATTTGGTTCAATAACTACAAATCAAATAATGTGATACACAATAAACAAATTGAAAGACAAAAATTTTATGATCATATCAATAGATGCACAAAGGACAGTTGACAAAATTTAGCATCCATTTATGATAAAAACTCTCAGCAAAATGGAAATACAAGGAACATATTTCCATGTAATAGAGGCTATATATGACAAACCCACAGCTAACATCATATGCAATAGAAAAAAACTAAAAGCATTTTCTCTAAGATCAAGAAAAAGATAAGGGTGTCCATTTTCACCCCTTTTATTCAGCATATTATGGGAAGTCCTAGCCACCGCAATTTAACAAGAAATAAAAGGCATCCAAATTGAAAAGGAAGAAGTAAAACTGTCATTATTTGCAGATGACAGACTATATAGAAAGAACCCTAAAGATTCTACCCCAAAATTACTAGAACTGATAAATTCAGTAAAGTAAAAAACAAAATTAATATTCACAAATTGGTTGCATTTTTATACACTAATAATGAACTATCAGAAATTAAGGGAACAATCACATTTACATAAATTGTACAAAATCCTAATTGCTCAAAAAATAGCTAGGAATAAATTTAATCAAGGAGGTAAAAGAACTGTTTCTGGAAAATTATATGACATTGAAGAAAGAAATTAAAGATACAAACAAAAGGAAGCATATGCTGCTCATGGTTTGCAAGAACTAACATCATTAAAATGTCCATATTACTCAAAGCAATCTACAGATTCAATGAAATCCCTATCAAAATGCTAATGGCATTTTTCACAAAACTGAAATAATCCAAAAATTTATATGGAACCATGAAAGACCCCAAATAGCCACAGCAATTTTGAGAGAGAACAAAGTTGGAGGTATCATGCTACTTGATATTAAAATATACTACAAGGCTACAGTAATCAAAACAGTATGTTACTAGGAGAAAAAAAGACACATTAATCAATGCAACAGAACAGAGAGCCCAGAAATAAACCCAAGCCTATATGGTCATTTATCTATGACAAAGGAGGCAAGAATATACAAGAGAGTCAAGATGGTCTCTTCAATAACTGGTGCTGGCAAAAATGGACAGATAGAGGCAAAACTGGACCACCTTCTTATACCATAGGCAAGAATAAACACAAATGGGATTAAAGACTGAAATGTAAGACCTTAAAGTGTAAAACTCCTAGAAGATAACATAAGCAGTAAACTCTGGCATTGCTGTTAGTAATATTTTTTCTGATATACCTCCTCGGGCAAGGGAAACATAACAAAAAATAAATAAACGAGACTACATCAAACTAAAACATTTTTGCGCAGCAAAGGAAACTATCAACAAAATGAAGAGACGACTTACCAAATGGGAGAAGATATTCTCCAATGATACGTCTGATAAGGGTTAATATGCAAAATTTACAAAAATTCATACAACTCAACACCAAAAAAAAATCCAATTAAAAAATGGGCAGAGGACCTGGACAGACATTTCTCCAAAGAGGACATACAAATAGCCAATAGATATATGAAAATATGCTCAACATCATTAAATTAAAAACCAATGTAATTATCACCTCATACCTGTCAGAACAAATGAGTGTTGGCAAGAATGTAGAGAAAAGGAAACCCTCTTGCACTGTTTGTGGGATTATAAATTGGTACAGCCACTATGGAATATAGTAGGGAGGTTCCTCAAAAAATTAAAAATAGAATTACTTTATGACCTAGCAATTCAACTTCTAGGTATTTATCCTAAGAAATCCAAAACACTAATTCAAAAAGATGTATGTACCCTGAAGTTTACTGAAGCAGTATTTACAACAGCCAAGGTATGGAAGCAACCTAAGTAACCAATGATAGATAATTGAATAAAGAAGTGGTACATATATACAATGGAATATTACTTGGCCATAAAATATGAAATTTTAAACTTTACAACAATATGGATGGACCTAAAGAGTGTTATGCTAAGTGAAATAAATCAGAGAAAGACAAATACCATAAGATCTTGCTTATATGTGGATTAAGAAAAAAAATAAATGTACAAACAAAACGGACTCATGGATACAAACTGATGGTTGCCAGATGGGCGGGGGTAGAGGGCTGCATGAAACAATGAAGCGATTAAGAAGTACAAATTTGTGGTTACAAAATAGTCATGGGGATGTATATCCCCATGTAACTACTATGTCTCCATAGTGTTTAAAAAATATGTCATGGGGATACAAACTACAGCATAGGGAATATAGTCAATATGGTAATAACAATGTATAGTGCCAGGTACTAATCAGGGGGATCTCTTTTTATATTATATAAATGTCTAACCACTATGTGGTATACCTGAAACTAATATAATATTGAATGTCAACTGTAATTAAAAAATAAAATTTAAATTTAAAAAAGTCAATTGTCATTATTTCACTACAAAGAATGTTAACTGTACAAAGATTGTGTAAGTTTTTTAGCTATTGATAAAGTGACAAAATAATTAAAAATAATTTTTAAAATAAATTTTTTTTTCTTAGAACCAGAAGCACACTTCTAGGAAAACATAAAATGTTAGGGCCAGAATAGCAAAGGTTTGAGATTCTGTTAAATCAAAGGTGACTTTGGATGTAATGGTTTTGGCATGGATACTTCCTATTTCCTTTTCACAGTTAGGTGTATTCCAAACCCACACATGCTAATTAATCCTGTCAATGTTGATTACTGATCCCAAGTGACTTCAGCTATGGCTATAAACTGACTTTGTAAATATGCTACTTAGATATGTCTAATAAAAGGAAAACGTAAACATTCAAATAAGATCACTTTCTTACTAAGTCCTAAGGCACATGACCCAAACCAAATGCTGAATTATGGGATTTCAAAAAACGCCAAGGAGAGTTCACTATTTTTTAAAGGATAAGTATTAAAGAGAAAGTAAAGGTAACTTAAAATATTGTACCCTACATATTTTATTAACTTGATTCTTAGCTTTAACGCTCGCACGCACACGCACACACATTCATTCAATTCTCCAAAAATACACTTGTTCAGTTTTTCTTTTTGGAGGCCCCCTTTGGAGCCTCCGAAAAGAATGGGAAAGAATGATACACATAGCACCATTCTTTCCCACACAGTTTTAGGGGAAAACAAAACAAAACAAAACAAAACCAAAAAGAACAAGTGATACTTGGGATCAGATTGCAAGACACAGTTTCGCCCAAGTTTAGTAGCCAAGTAAAGGAGCACTGTGAATACTGAACATCAGAATCAGGCAGAATCATCCACACAGACCCAGGCAGGTCTGTATCACATAGGCATCTCCCCAAAGGATGAGAAACTGTACTAGAACATACTTCACCACACGGAGCTTGTTTTCTCCTACCTCTCTCCTAGTCTTTGTTGTTGTTCTATCCCCTTGCTTACAATTCTAAATGTCAGAGTGCCAAGGGCTTAATCCTGGAGTACACCTATTTTTCTGTCTACACTCTCTCTAGGTGATCTCATTCTGTCCCACAACTGTAAATCTGATCTCTGAGCTGATGTCAAGCTTATGCTTTTCCTATGAGCTCCAGAATCATTTATCTGACTCCCTGTTCAAAACTCCATTTAAATGTCGAATAGGCATCTTAAACTCAATGTGTCTAATAAACGAACTCTTGATCTTTATCCCCCAGCCACATCCCAAACAGCTCCTTTCCCAATCTTTCCCACCTCAGTTAATTGCAAATGCATTCTCCAATTACTCAGTTAAAACCTCTGATGTGTATCATATCCTTATATTGCATCTAATCAGCCAATTTTGTCAGCGATAGTTTGAATATGCCCCAAATTATACTCTTCATCACCACCTTCACTGATAGCACCATCGTCACTCCTCTGGATTACTGCAATAGCCTCTTCCTGTTTCAAACTCCTCACTCCCCCAAATGAGTCTTATCACAGGAGTCAGGTGATTTTGTTAAAACACAAGTCAAACTAGTTTACTTCCCTGTTCCAGCCACTCTGGTTCCTTGCTCCTCTTCTAACTCTGCAGGCATTCTCAGCTCAGGCCCTCAGCAAAATTGAAGAACCTGCCTGGTATTCTCTTTCCCCAGATATCTACATGCTTCTCTCCCCTACTTCTGGTGAACGTTACAATCACCTTCTCAGTGAGGCCTTCCCTTAACCATCTATCTAAAATTTAAGTCCTCATTCCCTACAACTTGATATTTCTTTTGTTTTACATTTTTTCCTCTTAACACTTCTCACTTTAAAAACACTTATTTTTATTTTCTGCAACTCCTATCAGAATGTAAAGGATTTTTGTCTATTTTATTCACTGCTGCAATTCCAGTGCCTAGAACAGTGTCTGATATACATAAGCACTCAAAAACTATTAAATGAATGAATGGTTGACTCATTTCTGAAAGGAAGCAGGGCTGAACAGAAGCAAGCCTGGTTAGTTATTTTTCCCAAATTTGCCATCTCATCAGATCTGCCCTTCCCTAAAGCAGAGTGAAGAAGCAAAGGGAGGCCGTGGATGTTTCAGTGCACGGAGCTCCAAGAACACAGAAGGAAACATCAGGAATGGGAAATAAAACACCCCGTAATATTGTCTTTGTTTCCATATTCTAAAATTAAAGCTAAACTACTGTTGCAGTTCTAACCTCAGAAAACCTAAAACAGTTCTGCCTACAGTCTGAGGGCCACATCTGGCCTGCAATCTGTTTAATGTATGGCCCTTAACTTAAGAATTGTTTTTATATTTTGAAAGAGGAGAGCTTCCTCCCATTCAACTCCTTAAATTTCCTACCTGAAAGAGCTTGACTTTTGAGTGTAACTTTGTTTAGTTCTCTGTCTTTTGTGCAATCCCTACCATGCCAATAAACAAATTTACAGACTATTGTATTCAGGAAGCACTGGAGGACTCTGAAATTGAGAGATATTTTGCGTTTACCCCCATTTCAGTAGGAAAACCAGTACCTCCACCTAACATATTCCTGGGCCCTGAGTGAAGAGCAGCAGGGATGAATCTTTCCTTCGCCTTTTCTTCCAGCTGGAGATATCAGGTGCTCTCTGTGAGGGCACTTTGAAGAACAGGCTGCAGTGCATTTGGGAATTAGTGTTTGAGAGACAATAAAAGAAGCCCTGGCTTAAAGTATATTAAAGGATCACAAGAGTACATCTTGACTGCATTTTCAGATCTTTTGATTCAAAGACACCCATCTTCTTTTCTTCCAAGGGGTGAGGCCAACCTAGCACAGAATATAGACAGGGCCTCACAAATAAGGTTGCCAATTGCATGTCAGAGAAAATTAGAACACAGTGAGGGGTTCCTTGATGGCCCTTAGTGAAGAGATAAAATGGAGCAGGGAGGAAACTCAGGGCTTATGCGCTGACTCACCAGCCTAAACGAGCAAGGCTACAAGCACCAAGGTAGCTCTGAAGTGTTTAATTATCCACTGGGGTCTACACTGAGAAGGAGAGGTACGTTGAACTTGCACTGCTTGGTGGCTTTGCTTGTTTACTGCCTTTGCCTGTTTCACTCACATCTGTTTCCATAGAGGAATAGGTGGCCAGAGGGAGTGAGTGGGTGGGAGCAAAGGGAATGCCAAATAGAATCATTGCAATAACGGATTTTGTCTGCATGTATAGTTAAGATGCAAACCAATCTAGTCCTATTTTATAGACATGTTTGTATATGTCGCTTTTCAAATAGGATTTGACATGATTAACTATAAAGGCATATATATGATCAAATTAATAAAAATACTCAAAATTGTAAAAAGAAAAGCAAATATGTCAAATCTAAAGCCTCGGAAATGTTGTGATCAACTTTCCTATTTCCTTCAGTTTGCAGACAACTGACTTTCCTTGGTGAAGCCGCACAGGTAGAGCATCTGGTCCAACCCTGTACCATGAATGAAGCACCATATGACACAGTCTCCATTCCTTTCTGTAGCCAGTTGCCCAGGAAACTTATGGAACAGATTTTTTCCAGAAATGTTCTAACCTTCTAATTACAGATGCTTCTCTGAATTTATCTAGTTTATTTTGCCAGCGAAATTTTGATTAGGAAATAGTGCAAATGAAACCACATTTTATCACAAATTGCTAACTAATAGAGAAATGGTCAGAGATGAAAATTCTAACATATCTGTGGACTGCCTGTTTTCTTACTGCATTTTTCCGATTGTTTTTAAATGTACTTGCTTACCAGAGAAACTGTGGTTTATTTTCTTTTATTTACTTCCATGATTCTCCTGTCATTTAATTGGACTATTTTCTCACCTTACACATCCTGTTTATTTACTCACTCAACATGCCCCTGCCTTCTCTCCTGCAGAAATGAAAGAAGATGAGTAAAGATTTCTTTGAAGCAGTTTCAGCTCCCACAAGAGTGCACATGCTATCTTGTTATAAATACACACACACACACACACACATAGATATAAACATACATATATATACATACACACACATGCACACACATACATAAAATTACTGTAGTGTAACTGCAGACATAGCTAAGCATGTTAACCACAATTCCAAGGGCTTTTGACCTTATCATTAGTTCTTTAAAATCATATTTGATTCAATTAATAGATGACACCAGCAGGGTAGATGCCAATAATCATTATATTTAATATTAACTATATTCCTAAATTACTAAAGCTGTAACCTAAGGATTATTTTGTATTTCATACATTTTGCAGTGGTATAGAATCATGCTTTCTTACTTGTCTTCATAGCTCCAGACTCATGTATACTACAGTTTACTCAACAGGTCCATTTCAATGTTAAAAACGTACCTCAAATCTCAACATACTTGAGAATGAATCATAATGTTCTCACCACATTTCATCCTTGTTCAGTGGCCCTACCCTAGCATATCATGCTTCCCCCTCTGTTCAACTGCACAGCTCCAAACACAGATTGTGTTTGTGAACATCTTAACCCTCACTCCCAGTCAAATCCATCACTAAGTTCTCTTTACTATTCCTTCTAGATAGCTCCCAAATATATTGTTTAATTCCACATCATCCTTGTTCGTGATACCATCATTTCTAATGTTCATTATGGTGCACTGCTAATCTGTTTTCTACAAAGTAGACAGGATTACCATTTAAAAATGCAACTCTGATCAGGGTACTTAGCATCCTCACTCCACTCACATGTAATAACATCCAGCAGTGATTTTCCCTTGCTCTATGATCAGGGTCCAAATCTCTGCACATTATTAATGCTTAGAGGTTTATCATTATTAACTCCTACATGGGTCAGCCCTGTCTCCACCTCAATCTTCATCCAATTCCTCCATCTCTCTCACTCGTGGTCCAGCAACAATCCTCTTTTCTCTTCAAAGTCCTTTCAACACTATTCTCATTTCTTCCATAGCACCTTTGTATATGCTGTGGCTCTACCTGGAAAGTCTCCTCCACCCCAAGCCTTTCTAAATAACTAGAATCTAACCTTCATGTCTTAGCTAAGTGTCCTGTTCTCAGTGAAGCCTTCTTTAAGCCCTCAGGCTAAGTCACATTAATTTCACAAGCTCTCTGATATTTTTTTCCTTCAGATCACTGATCTGAGTTCATAATTACATTCTTTGTATTAATGGTGTGATTTCTAAATTACTATTTGTCTCTCTCATGAGACTTTAAACTTCATGAGAGCAGGAGCTGTGATGTTTAATTACCACTTTATCGCAATGTCAAACAGTGTCTCTGGTACTAGCAATCAATTGGCTGACTAAATGAATAACAATTTTAAAACACACATTTGTGGACCTTGGCTTAGATTTGCAGGACTCTGTGGATTAGGTTTCTACATTCTTTATTTTTAAGAAGGATCTCAATGTGGTTTTCATCTAGTCATACTTAGAAACCACTGTTAAAAGAAAACAATTTCTTTATTCACAGCACTTTGTCACCAATGTGTGGGATTTTTTCCTTTCCACACCAGCTAATTTTCATCTCTCAGGACAACAACTGGGTGTCCTATGATTTATTCGATTCTGACACTACTTGGGGTTAGCATCAGACTCCGAAGTTTTAAGGCCTCAGTCCCACAAGATTGTCCTCACTTTAGATGCTAATCAAAAGCAATGTGTCCTCAGGATACCCACACTTCTGCCTGACTTGGCTACAAAGTCAGGGACTCCTACAACCCCCACCTCAGGTTGCTGAAGCTATCTGGAAGCCCACCAAAAATCATCTCATTGGAATAAAATATTCTCCTATCATCCAAGAAATTCCAAGGGATTTTGGAACTCTGTATAAGACCCTTATATCACCTCCCCTACTCATTAAATTACAAGAGTTTTAGGAGTTCTGTGTCAGCAAGTGGAGGCAGAAACTAAATACATATTTCTTATTTAATCACAAATGTCTTAGAAAATTCTAGCCAACATAATGCAAGAACCTTTCAAATAACTACCTTAGAGGTTATTATCTGAATTCTGACTAGGCATTTTAAGCGTGTATGTGGCAGGGAGGGGAAAGTAGTGAGGGGTCACCACTTAAAAGGCTGCAGATTTCATTTCGGTAGAGTGCTCGTTAGAGAATTTTATTAAATGGATCAGACACCATAAATTTCAAATTGTTGACCCCAGATTGTTTCTGGAGTTGTATATAAGATATAAAATCTGTCTTCTACAGTTCAGTCCTTCAAATATTGGAAACATTTGTATTATATTACAATTTGTTTTTAACTACACCAAACATACCCAGGTCATTTAATCATTCCTTAAATGGCATGGTTTCCACGTGCTAACCCTTTTCAGATGTACTCTAGTTTTTCAAGCTGCCTCTAAAATCATCAGAACAGTTAATACTTCAGGTGTGTTCTGATCTAGTTAGGCTGTAGTAAAGCTACTCCATTCACAGTTTCAAACTATGAAGCCATCTGATTCCTTAAGATGACCTCGGCTTTGGAGATACTATTTCACTAAACTGGCTCATGTAGAGTTCATAGGTAACACCTGCTTTTTTCATAGGACTATATTTGCTTTTACTTTTTCAGAATTAAAGTGTACACTGTGTATATGTATTTTTTATTTTAATTTATTTTTCTAAGAACAAGCAGCTACTACGAACTTTGAGTCATCTATTTGCTTGGTGAGCATGCTTTCTAGTTTTTAATCATAGTTTTTATTTTTATTTACAAAGGTTAGTTCAAAGGAGAAGGCACCTCATGGGAATTATTCTTATGGTCCTCTCAACAAGTTGACATTGGTGAGAATGAATAACTGACATTCTGCAAATATGTATAAAAAAACTATAGATATTTGCTTTTAACTCAATTTCTGTTAGAATTGCAAAAAAAGTCAAGTTATTTGAGTGAATGTATTTACTATGAGAGCTGAGAGAAAATAGGAGTTAGTCACCCTAATTCTATAACTTTTTCATTTCTTCTTCCTGTTCTAAAAATATAAACACTTATTATCAATTACATCTCGTAAATGTCAACACAATCTCCTTCATTAAACATAAAATTTTGGGGTCAAAATATCTTTCAACTTCCCTCTTTGCCATAGTGACTGTTTCTGCAAAATATCCTTAATGATAAGCTATGATGTATATCATCATCTCTACAGCTATCTACTCTATGTCATTAATTTAAGAGCGATTAAAAGTGAGATTGTATTGAGCTCTTAATATTGCCTTTCACAGTTTAACCTCATTTGCATTGTTCAATCTCATTTAATTTTAGCTATAGTTCTTGATATAGTGTTATCCACACCATATGCATTAAAAAAATATATACAACAGTATACTATTTCCGATACCTTAATTCCAAGTCATTGCCTTATTTCAGAAGATATTTGGGGAATGTTTTGGAAAATATTTCTTTTACTTTAATTCTTTCCAGGAAGAGTGTCTATAAATTATTATACCATGAAAATGGCATAATAGTGGTATGAAAAGAAAACTGAATTTTAAATCAGAAAAACTGAATTTAAATTTGAATTCTTCCACTATATGTAGGTTTCGACACTGAAGAATTCACTTAACCTTTCTGAGCATCAGTTTTCTCATGTGAAATTGTGCTTACTTCAAAGCATCATTGAAGAAATGAAGGACTACATGTAAAAGAGCTATGAGAAAAATATGCTGCATGAATGTAAACTTTAAGAATAGATAAGAAACTTCTGAGTTTCCTGAAGAAAATGGTGGTAACTTATATTCACATCTCTCTGCCTATGAAAAAACATTCAAGTGAACAACTGTGGCAAACAAAGATGTTCAGAACTTAAACATAGAGCCTAAGTGGGAATTGGAGACTACTACAGAATTCCAGCTGTGTTTAAGTAGGGAAATCAACACCTGAAAGCAGTGTAGCCAGCCCCAGAGCCTACCCCAGAGAGGCCAGGTGGCAAGACTATATAGAAAGAGGGTGGAGGGGGAGAGAAGGGATCAGAGAATATGACAGAACACAGATAAAAATCTTCCCCCAGAAGAGAGACTCACCCTAAATGCTATCTTAGAACAATTCTGAGACCTGGTGGTTCAGAGCACTGGCTGCTAAAGAATCCACAGGAAGAAATTTGAGAATGTGCCAAAGCAAAGATTAAGGTACACTCATAGCTACAGCAATCTAGTTAGAAGGGAAAGGGCTCCATTTAAGATTGAGGGTGAAGGAAAAGGAGAAAACAAGTTTTGGAAATTAAAGAGTCTATGGAAAAAGAGAAATCACAAAAATAGACAAAGACTGTATGATGTCACTTATATGTGAAATCTAAAAAGCAAACAAACAAGAAATCAAACTCAGAGATAGAGGATAGACCGGTGGTTGCCAGGGGTGAAGGTGGTCAAAAGCTACAGACTTCCAGTTATAAAATAAATAAAATATGGTAATGTAATGAACAGCGTGGTGACTAAGTTTAATAGTGTACTGTATATTTGAAAGTTGCTAAGAGAGTAAATATTAAAAGTTCTCACCCCAAGAAAATAATTTTTTTATAACAAAGTATGATGACAGACATTAACAAGACTCATTACAATGATCATTTCAATGTATACAAATATTGAATCATGTTGTACCTGAAAATAACATTTTATATGTCAATTATACCTCATGAGCATTAAATATATTTACTTGCAGATCTAAAGTTAAAGCAAATGTGGACAGTAAGGAGAAAAAACAGCATACAAATGTTATGTATTCTGACTTAGTAGGGATAATTCAACAAAAATAGAGAAAGGAACAGAAAGAGAAATTAGATGAGCTCATTGTCACATAGTAGATGGGAGCTGAGGATATCACTTAAAGCTGTCAAAACAAATAGAAGGTATCTAAATAAGAGAAAACTGGGAAAAGGATATCATAAAAATTATTAACATAAATGTAACCACTGGCAAAAAAAATACAAATCTTCCTAATAAACAGAAACACTCTAGAAAAAAGGGCAAATAAAATAGAGCACAGAGGGAAAGAAATACAATAAACAAAATATATAAGTATATTTAATATAAACAAAATGATCAAGCTAAGATCAAACATATCTGTGATATAAATAATGCAAAATGGGCTTACCTCACCTATTTAATAAGATTCAGATTGATTCACAAAGCAAAACTCTATCATATGTCAAATGCAAAAATATAGTTAAAAACAAGTAATTCAGAAAAGCTAAAAATAAAAGAATGGGCAAATCTACAACATGAGAATACAAATAGAAAGCAGAGCTGGCAATCATAATAGCAAACAAGGTAAAATTCATAATAAAAAGCTGTATATGTGACAAAGACCTTTATAACACTAAGAAGTTCAATTCACTATGACTATATAACAACTACAAATATATATAAACCAAATAGAAATACATCACTAAAAGCAGAGACTTTAAAACATTTCTTTCCATTCAGATCAGGCCTGCAAAGGCACCTTTCTCACTCCCAAGTCATTCAGTAGTTCTCAATTGCTTTTGTACATTGAAATCACATGGGGACCTTTATAAACACTGATATTGTGGCTCACACCCAGAGATTCTGATTTAATTCGTTTGAGATCTAACTGGACTCTAAGTTCCCCAGATGTTTCTAATGTGCTTAGAAGACTGAAAACCACCTAAATAGATGCACTAAGATTGGAAAACAAGTAAAACTGTATCTATAATAAGAAAATAATATCACAGTAGCAAGCAACCAAATACAATTCTTAATAAACTTAACAAATGTATAAAAATTTATGAGAAAAGTAAGTTGCTCAAATAAAATAACATTTCTTCATCTTAAATATGATGTACAACTACCATATATATTTCAATTGTCCCTACGAGACTGTATAAATTTAATGCAGTTCCAGTAAACCAACTAATAAGTGTTCTTGGAGCTGGACCAGATAATTCTAACATTCATTTAAAAACAGACAAATGTGTGTATCGCTCAGAAACTCTGAAAAAGGCAATAAAGACTGACTAGACCCAATATATAAAACATTATAAACATATCAAAACTTTAGTGTGTTATTTGTGCATGAATAGGCAGACTGACCAGAACAGAATAGGAAGTCTAAAAATAGACCCCCCCCCAAAACATGCAGAAATTTAGTGAGTGATAAAGAAGGTATATCAAATAGCTGGGAGAAAAGATGGACTTTATAGCAAATGCTCTGGAGACAATTGATAACTGATTAATTTTGGACTTATACTTTACACCAAAAGACAAGAAATTAAAACGCAAAAACTGATGTTAGTACTGGAATAAAACATGATTAAATTTATTTACAACCTGTATGTGGGCAAAGGTTTTCTTCCTGTAACTCAAAATTCAGTTGCAATGTTTAAAAAGTTGAATAAGTTCTATTACACTAAAAAAAAAATTTGCAATTCAAAATTATGTCAAAAAATGAAAATTTGGAAGAAAATGATTGCAATTGTTTAAGAAATAAAAGGCTAACTTTCCTAGTATACAAAGAACTCAAAATGAGAAAAAATAATCAGAGAAAATGGGCAAAATACATGAACAGTTCAAAGAAAAAATTAGAACAAATGTCTCAAATTATGAAAAGATCCTCAACTGCCTACTAAAATGGAACCTAATTGACATACCAATGTATCAATAAAAATTGGTCCTCCTATCACTCAGGTTTCTATATACCATTGTCCATTAAATTTGAGACAGTGAATCAAAAATAATGAAAGTAATGGATTATAAATCACTGAATTTTTAAAAGGGATTTATAAATCCATAATGTTATTCAAGAAAGAAAGAAAAAGAGAATGGGGAGAGTTCTTCTTTCAGAAGAATACCAGCTAGTAAAGGAGGATGAATTTATAGAGTTAGTAAATACAACTCCCAGTGTAAGAACTCAGTCAGGTAAGGATCATTAATGTGCATTAAATTTATTGGATGCAATTTAAAGGGGTGTATTATTTTTCTATTGCAACAAATTACCAAAACTTAGGGACTTAAATCAACACACTTTGTTAACTTATAGTTTTGGAGAAATCAGAAATGGGACTCACTGGGCTCATATCAGGATACAGGAGGTCTGCATTTCTTTCTGGAAGCCCTAAGGATAAAGCTGTTTCCCTACCTTTTCCATTCTCCAGAAGATGCCAGCACTCTGGTTTCAGACTCTTTTTTTTCCCATCTTCAAAGCAGGCAATGCTGCATTGTTCTGACCATTATTCCTCAACTACAACTCCGTCTGAATTTTCTTACCTCTATCTTCCACTTTTAAGAACGGTGATTATGTTGGGCCTACCTGGATAATGCAAGATAATTTCCCTGTATTCAGATCATCTGGTTAGCAAACTTATTTCTGTTTGCTACTTTCATTCTCCTTATCCATCCCTTAACCTAACAAATTCACAGGTTGCAAGGATTAGGATGTGGATATCTGGAGGTAAGGAGGGGGTTGATATTATTCTACCACAGTGGGGAGTAATTCGCATGCTATCAAAGTTCTATACCTCTGATCACTTATTGATTATCTAGAAAGGCACAAAAGGCACCCTTTTCAAGAGAGAGATCAAGCTTAATTAAGAGTTCAAAGGTAGCCAATAACAGGACAAAGGACTATTATGAGAAATGGATGTAAAGCAACAGGAAGAACATTAACTCTCCTCCTATGTAGTGTTTTTATCAAAAATATGTAATCTTAAACACAAGAAAGAAATCTACATATCCAGATTGTGACAGATTCTACAAACAATGGGCCTGAATTCTTCAAAATTTTCAGTGGCATTAAAAAAAAAAAAAAAAAGCAAGTGAACTGCTATTAGAGACCAAAAATGACAACTGTGAAATGTAATAAGTTATCCTTGACTGGATCCTGGAATAAAAAAGTGAAATAAGCAAAAAGAATATTTTCAAAAAATTTGAGAATTTTAAATATGGTTTGTTTAATATGCAACATTGATTTATCCATATTAAATACTTATATATATTGTAATAATGTAATAATGTGAGAGAAAGCTGTTGCTTTCAGTCTTTAGGAGTGAGATATCATGGCTTCAGCTTGTTTTCAGATAGTTCAGCAGAAAAGCAGGGGTAAGATGTGTGTGGGAGGGTATGTATAAAAACAGAGAAAAAAGTGAATACATAAAAGAGAGAAAAAAGTGAATAAAAACATTTTTTGGATAAATACTCAGAAGTGCAATTGCTAGGTCAAATGGTATATCCATTTTTAATGTTTTGAGGAACCTCCATACTTTTTCCATAGTGGCTGGGCCAATTCACAATCCTACCAACAATGTATGAGGGTTCCCTTTTCTCCACATCTTCGCCAACACTTGCTGTTTTTTGATTGATTGATGATAGCCATTTTGACAGTTGTGAGGTAATATCTCATTGTGGTTTAATTTGTATTTCTCTGAAAACCAAAATAATAATTCGTAAAGATCTATGCACTGCAATATTCATGGCAGCACAATTTACAATGGCCAAGATATGGAAGCAACCTAAATGCCCATCAACAGACAATTAAATAAAGAAATTATGGTACATATATACAGTGGACTATTACTTAGCTATTAAAAAAATAAAATCTTACCATTTGCAATGACATGGATGGACCTAGAGGATATTATGCTGAGTGAAATAAGTCAGACAGAGAAAGATAAATACCATATGATTTCACTTATATGCCGAATCTAAGGAACAAAAAAGCCAAACTAATCAAAAACAGACTCAAAAATATAATGGACAATTTGGTGACAGACAGAGGGGAGAGGGGTTGGGAGAATGGGGTGAAGGGTTAAAGAAATACAAATTAGTAGTTGATAGTTGGGCATGGGGAGCATGGCAGAGGGAATACCATTAGTATTAATATTTTGGCTAAGTGGAGAGAGGGAGCAATTGGGAGAAATATTTTTATGAACATTATAGATGTCTAACCAATATGCTGTATAATTAAAACTAATTTAAATAAATAAATTTATATAAAAAATTAACATTTGGTGAAACTAAGTGAAAGGTTAACTACAATGGTTGCCATTTCTTGATTGTGCTCACCACATGGATAATTGGTTTCTATTATAATTTTGTTTGTTTGAATATTGGATCAAATAGGCCAAATTGTGAAAACCTATCATTTTTCCTTCTAGGTATTTTTTAATTTTATATCTATTGCCAAATTTAAGTTGGCTTACATGCTTCACAATTTAGACATTAATTATTTGCCTACCATAAACTTCTCTAGTTAGAAAACGTTTTATCTTTCCTTCTTTAAAGTCTTCACTGAAACTTTGCTCCCTCTATAAACAGATTGTAAAGATGAATTACAGTATTTTCTGGTTTTCATACCTAATGAAACGTCTTCTTTCCTCTACGAGGTAAAGAAATTACCTGTAATTTCTCTCATGACTGCAAATGTGCAGACTTGTTTGTAAACTATGTACAGTAAAAGAAGAGACCCTTTCTGGAACTAAGAAGCTTCTACCAATTTGTGAACATTTAACATATGTTAGATGAACATAAGAAAAATTTTCTAAGCCACCTTTTCACACATTCTTTAGAATATAATCCTTTCAAACCAACTTTTTATCCTTTTTTTTTTTGAGGGTATAACTTTGATTTTTAAACAACAAAAATGAGAACAAGGAGAAAGGACAAAATATAGAAGCTTGTACCCATACAAAGCCAATATAAATGTTTGAAGAGCTATTCTCTAACATCCATGGCTGTTTTTTCTTATAGCAGTTTCCTCATAATTCTAGTATTCTATCACCCAATGAGCTACACAGCTCCTTACTATTCTGATGATACACAACTAGGTTTTGGAGAACTCTTTATTAAAATGCCCGTAAGTCATAAAAGTGTACTTTGAAGTAGAACAGTAGGCAGTTGAAGATCAAAGATGTTGCTATCCCCATAGCCAATGAGAATGAAAACTTGATTTTAGTGCAGAAGTCTTTGGGGGAAGAAATGATTTCTTGCTGATAAAAGCAAGCTGGAAATGGAGCAAGGAAGCTATGGACCTATCTCCTTTACTACACAGTCCATGTATTTCTCCAATAGTCTATCAGCCTTTCTTTAATTCAGTCTTTTTAAATTTAAAACCCTTTATTCAATTCAACATTCTGTCTTCTCAACAGCTGGCCCTTATCTTTGCCCTTGAAAGAGAACATGCTGACCTGCCCCCTACAGACAAGCCCTCTGAGGTGAACAGATGCCATTTCTTATTCTTGCTGCCCTTGTTCTGATACAAACCACCCCACATTAGACTATTTTTCTTCCTCATTATTTTCCCATTCATGCTTTGTGAAAGCTAGCAATAGGACTTCAGAATAAAAATGCTCACAGCAGCCACCGCGAGAAGCTGTGTGGTATCAACTTTTGAGACAGATTGTTGACTAGCTATTTGCTTTGTACTTTAGAGGTTACTGGCTAGTGAGTGAAATTGAGCCAGTTCCGCATCTCTTGATCATACAGTTCCTGGGGTTTTCCTGAATTCTGAAGCAAAATGGTCTGCTAATCTCAGCACATATGTTAAGGAAGGTAGGAGAAGGATAGGGAGGCCTGACTGGCCGTAACACAGTCCAGTACCAACGGATCAGCATCTCTGTCCCAGTAAACTTTCTGGGCAGACCTGAGAGAGAAAGTCTGCATAGAGCAAAAGCTCAGGCTTGGGCTTCTAGTAGAGGCCCAGTTTATGTTAAATTAATGTACCCATAACACTATATGAAATTTAATTCATGTTCAAGTGTGGTTACCAAACCATGAGAGACAGAGTTTAGATCTGAGGATAACCCACTTTGTATTTTCTCTCAGAATTAATGGAGACTGTATTCTAAAAAGCCATTCATTTTGAAATGTTTGAGAATACCCAAAGATCACATGGGGATGCCTGAAGAACTCAGCAAAGCCAAAGCCGATATCACATACCCCAGGCCAAACTATTGGATGAAAGTATATGTATAGATCAGAATAGAAGTCAGTATGCTTGGGACTTAAACACAGTTCTGCCTTCAAACCTCCCTATAAAACTGTGCTGTCCAGATGAGAGAGCAATAATTTGATTATTTCCTAGAATAGAACATGTAAGCACTCCCAGTAGGCAGATTTCAACATATAACATGAATCTCTACAGTAAGTAGACTTTTTCCTTTTTGTGTAATTTTTCTCAAGTGCTTTAAGTTTTTTGTGGGGAAAGGGGCAGAAAGGAATGACATAGGACAATGAAGCCATAAAGGCACATCTGGTCATACAAATGTTTCCAACTGTATATTAATGATAAATAGGGGTATATTTTTATATGCTCATCTTCCATATTTAAAAAACTCATTTTCTTCTGCTGTCCTCTCCCACCTCCACCCAAAGTAAACAAATATGTTTGAAGATAGATTTCTAGCTGGAATAGTCCTTCATAAAACAGGCTCAGAATGGTACCATCATAACTGAAGGCTTTGTGATTCTCAGCTCATTCTGAAGTGAATGGTGTGGATCAAATTGGCAATCTGTTGACAATCCCACTAATTCATGTGTCTATCTTCACTCTTCCCTGCCTCACTTCACCATGACCACTTCTCTCTAATAAAACAGCAGCTAGAAAATAGGGCTCCATATTAAAGAATTGTTTCAGGGAGAGTGTTTTGAATATCTAATTTAGAGAAAGGGTAACTTTTAAAAAAGTTAAAAATATTTAAATTTAGAATGTACTTTTGGGGAAAAGAAATGAAAATATCTTGTGTGTCAAGAAACGAGGCTTACTTCTTTTGATTATATGTGACACCAATAATGATAGTCATACATCTTGCTTCTAAGAGCTTGGCCATAGGAATGAACCAGGCAGTTAGAAATGGTGTCAGGTTGCTTCTCCTTCTCCTTTTAAATTAATAAACTAGTTAAAGGCAGTTTTAGATTTACAGAAAAACTGAGTGGAAAATACAGAGATTTTTCACTTACCCACTTACCTCTGACATGAACAGCCACCCCCACTATAAACACTGCCTATCAGAGTGGAAAACTTGTTAGTTGAGTAACCTACGTTGACACATCATTATGACCCCAAATCCATAATTTACATTAGGGTTCACTTTTGGTGTTGTGAATTCTATGGATTTCGACAAATGTATAATGACATGTATCTACCATTATAGTATCATACAGAATAGTTTCATTGCCTTGAAAATTTCTGCCTATTCATCCCTCCTTCTCCAGCCCCTGGCCACCACTGACCTTTTTGCTATTTCTATAGCCTCTTTCAGAATGTCATTCAGTTGGACGCATATAGTTTGAAGCATTTTCATATAGATTTCTTTTACTTAGCAATATACATTTAAGTTTTCTGCATGTCTTTTCTTGGCTTGATAAGCCATGTCTTTTTTAGAGCTGAGTAATATTCCATTGTGTGGCCGTACCCAAAGATTGTTTAGCTACTGACCTATTGAAGGACATCTTGGTTATTTTCAAGTTTTGGCAATTTTAAATAAAGTGGCTATAAACATTTGAGTACAGGTTTCTGTGTGGATATGTTTTCAACTCATTTGCATAAATATCAAGGTGCACAACTGCTAGATTGTACGGTATGTTTAGTTTGATAAGAAACTGTCAAACTGTCTTCCAGATTGGCTGTATTTTTGCATTCCCACCAATTAGAATGAGACTCTGTAATTCCACATCCTCTTCAGCATCTGGTATTGTCAGTGTTTTAGCTTTTAAGCATTTTAATAAATGTATACTAGAATCTCATTGTTATGATTTCCATTTCTCTAATAACAAGATGTTGGGCATCTTTTCATATGTTTATTTCCATTTGCATGTCATTGTTGGTAAGGTGTCTGTTCATATCTTTGCCCATTTTTAAATGGTATTGTTTATTTTCTTATTATTTAGCTCTAAGAGTTCCTTGTATTTTGGGGTAACCGTCCTTTATCAAGTGTTTTGCAAATATTTTTACTTAGTACTTGGCTTGTCTTTTTATTTTCTTAACTTCTTTTTAAATTTTTTTTTTTATCATTGGACCATGGTTACTAAGGAAAAAAAAAAGATTAAAGACTGATAACTACAGTTCATTGCAGTGATTCTAATAGGACATATGAAGGTCTAACACATCTATTGTTTGGTTGTTGAGTAAAAATAAAATATTTTATGCTGTCTATTGAAATGATGTAGTCAAAAGTTCTTTTTGCAATTACACTCTTCCTGGAAGGAATGAAGGGATTAGGTAGCATTCCCATCTGACAAATAGGAACTTGGATATTCAGAAGTTATATATATCTTCTAACCTTTACTTAATTAGTGAACAAACAAACTGATTATCAGCTACTTTCCTTTTATCAGGGTTTTTTGTAGATCTATATGAACTTTATTTAGGTTTATCTTTTTCTATTTCTGTGAAAAATGCCATGGAATTTTGATAGAGATTAGGTTGAATCTGTAGATCACTTTGAGTAGTATGGACATGCTAACAACATTAATTCTTTCAATCTAGGATCATGGAATATCTTTCCATTTATTTGGGTCTTCCTCAATTTTTTCATCAATATCTTATAGTTTTCAGAATACAGGTCTATTGCTTCCTTAGTTAATTTTAGATGTTTTAGTTAATTTCTAGTTATTTTATTCATGTCTTTTGTGTCTTATTAGGTTTTTGTGTCTTATTAGGTTTTTGCTCAGTGGTTACCATGAGTCTTATAAAACATCTTATAACAGTCTATTTACATAGGGACAATGAAGCCATAAAGAGATATCTGGTCATACAAATATTTCTAACTGTATATTAACTATACATAAGGATATATTTTTATATACTCATAGATATAAACACTTAACATTGATCACATACAAAAGATTCTACCCTCTAACAAAATTTTGTTTTTGATTTCATAATTTATATCTTTTTTTAAATATTGTGTATCCATTAACAAATTATTATAGCTATAGTTATTTTTAACAAGCTAGGGTGACAGAAGGCATGTCCAAACAGATGCTTTTTAAACTCTTAGTTAAGTCCTTTGGAGAGAGTTTGGGGACTACATGGTCACGTGAAAGGATGACTCATCTTCTCATAAAGCCAGAGAACTAAAGGGCCCTGAGCATCAGCTTGGACACTAATATGAGGAGATCTTACCCAGGACTTATCAATGAGCAAGTTTGGTCCACCTCAGATTCCCTCCCAGAGCAGAAGCAGAACTAGTCACGGGATAAGAGAGAGAAGGGGAAATGATGGTGGTGTGAGAGGGAGGTGGGTAGCAAAAAGTCCATAGACCTGGCCACAGTGCACTGGATGGGAACAGCTACATGGAAGTGTTCTGCAAACAATGAGAGACCCTATTCTCCAGTAGCACCATCCAGTAAAGGCAGGAAGAGAAAGTTTTACTTAATAACAAAAGAGCCTTTGCTGTCCACAATGGAAGAGAAATCACAGAACACTGTCTTTTAGGAGACTGTCTCTTAGAATGAGATACACAATTTCTCTTCTCTCATTCCTGGAAGAGGCTTGCTGGAACACAGACAGACCCTGTATGTTTTATAGTCACAACACCTTGACCCAGCCTTGACAGTATCAAAAAATGAAAAGAATAAAAAAAAAAAATCACTCTCACAGGTCTGGACATAGTTCATGAAGAAAGATCAAATACTACTGAGGTTGCTTATAATCATGTGAATTGAGAACCCGAAATGTCTATGCAGTTCTCAGTGCTCCCTCTGTCGATTGTTTCCCCAATGCAGGTCATGGGGTAAGGGTGCCGTGGCTAGCTAATGATTCAAGGTAAAGCAAGATGACATTACTTCATATATTTTTTGAAAGGCAGAGAGGTTAAGACATGGATTTTTAAAAATTGACTCTGACAGGACTGTGGAAAATAAACACTGTTATGATCCACCAGAATAAAATGGGATGAATTAAATAGAATTTCCAGTGCCCCTTTCCTCTTTCGTGAAAC
The DNA here is from genome assembly GCA_004027375.1 of Macroglossus sobrinus. Taxonomy (NCBI): domain Eukaryota; kingdom Metazoa; phylum Chordata; class Mammalia; order Chiroptera; family Pteropodidae; genus Macroglossus; species Macroglossus sobrinus. The sequence goes on from PVKZ01000051.1 coordinate 667,999, forward strand.
CAGTGGTAATATCATGTTTTTTTTTTCTTTTCTTTTCTTTTCTTTTCTTTCCTTTCCTTTCCTTTCCTTTTCTTTTCTTTTCTTTTCTTTTCTTTTCTTTTCTTTTCTTTTCTTTTCTTTTCTTTTCTTTTCTTTTCTTTTCTTTTCTCTTCTCTTCTCTTCTCTTCTCTTCTCTTCTCTTCTCTTCTCTTTTCTTTTCTTTTTTTTTTTTTTTTTTTCTTTTTTCTTCTCTTCTCTTCTCTTCTCTTCTCTTCTCTTCTCTTCTCTTTTCTTTTCTTTTTTTTTTTTTTTAACAATGTATCCCCTTGAGCAACAATATACTGTTCAGGAGTAACTTCAGCACAACGGAGACTGATATACAATAGTTCAGAGAACTATGGAATATGTTTTATAGTCTTGTCATTTCCTTCCCACTTTCTTTCCCAATTTCAAGAATATATTCTACTGTTGGCAACAGATTAGTATGAAATCTTTGAACCTGAATTTCTCTCATGCATAAACTACTAACTGAATTTGGGGGGCTACACGGTCAGGTGAAAGATATAAATCGTGAAATCAAAATTAATTTAGAGGAATAGAATATAGAGACTTAGGCCTTTGGGGAATAAATTTGAATTTTTATAAAATATTTAGAAGAGTATAAGAGGAAAATATATCTAATCATGTATTTTCCTTCCAAGCTTAGTCTATTTTATCTTAATAATCTTTCACAATAGAAATTCATGTCAAACTTTTTACTCTTACCCCCTAAACACCTCCATAATGTGAAGTGTTGTGAAGAAACAATTGTCAACCTAAGTGCCTGTGGTCTGAGGAATGGGGATGTTTTTCCTCCACTTAGGAAGATCATCCTATTCAGCTAGGGGAATGCTTTAAAGGGAAATAAAGAGAATACCAAATCAGAGGATTCAGTCTCAGTGCTCATTGGAAGGGCAGCGAATCAAGCCTAATTACTGTGGTTACCGTAAAAGTCACTGCCTCTCTGATGTCTTCCTGCCAATTATACTGCAGCACTTTTTGATAATCCAATGGCAGGAATTTCCTATGAAGTATTGTCTTCAGAATTGCCTTCCCTAGAAGAGTCACATCTCTGGAATATTTTTTTTATCCTCTTTCAACAACCCACAGATTTGGGAGTAGAAGTCAGAGCCAAATTAATGGGAAGGCAAGCTGGGTATCTACCTAGGCTGCTGATCTAAAAGGGGAACTACAATATCACTGGAATAAATTGACAAAATGTAAATTGGTTTCAATCCTCGCTGGTGTCAACCTGTCTGTGTTGAGTACTCTTGTGAATCGTACGTGAGCTTGCCATCGGCTGAGTTCAGAAATCAATAATGCGTGTTGTTTTGCTTACCAGGAATGAGTGACTTAGTTTAATTATCTAAATGTTAAACCTCTCAATTTGCTTCCTAAGATATTGTCACATCCAGAAAATTGCAAGAGAAAATTGAGAATACTACAGATAAAATGTGCAAAATATTTTGGATTTTTTTAAGTCCTCCCTTTTGCAGTGAAGTCAATAAGAAGCTGTTTTTATATACAGTTTTGGTTAATTAAAAAACATGTTTCTTTTAGCTTCCATTAAAAAAAAGATGTACAAATATTTAAAGAAAATATCATATAAAAGGTGTTAATTTATTAGTCTTCCCAGAGCAACCACATGTCTCAAGTCAACTGTGAGTGACACAAGATTCATTTGATCAGCTTTTCAGCATCTTTGCTGTGGAAGGCAATCCATAAATGGAAGGTATTTCGAAGTAGTGTTGACCTTCAAAAGCCCACTTACTAGCTATGTTCTTATTAAATAATCAACTCATTTAACTTTAGTGAACCGTGCTTTTGACTGTTTTTTTTTTTTTTCTCAACTCTCCACTATTCTCTTAGCTTAGAATAATTTCCTCACTTTTACACTTGAACTTTTTTTTTGTTTGGCTAATCTCCAATTCATCATTAATTATGAATTCCCTATGTCATTTATAATTCACTAAGAAACATCCTGAAAATTCCACATCAACTTAATTTGCTTTCACTCACTCTCTGAAGATTAATCACAGTTTTTTTTAAGGACTTACCATATGTCAGGCACTGGGCTAATGGCTATATAGTTATACAATATTTATTTTATCTTCACAAAAAAACTTTTAAAATAGATACTATATCCATTAAAGACAACTGAAGCTAAAACAAATTGTATTCCTTTGACTAATGTTTTACAGACAGGAAGTACTAGAACTAGAATTTGACTCCCTAGTATGTCAACTTTATCTGACACCAAAATCCATGCTCTAAAACCCTGCATTCATATCTACCATTTATTAACCAAGTGAGATATACCATGTTCTGCACTGTGTACTTTGCATTCATTCCAGATTGGCTGAATTCATAAAGAGTAAATAACTTTCTAAGTGGTCTCACAGTCTGTGAGTGGCAAAGCTAGAGGCCTAAGTCAGACCTGTTCTCTCCAGGTGTATAACTGACTGCAACACGACTTTATCTTTAGGAAGAGTGTGGGGAGTTGCTTGAAATGACTGGAAGACTGACAACTCCCACAGTGCTCAGCATCTCTGTTGACTGCATAAATGAAAGGTTTTAATACCACCGAATTTTTAGTCTTTGGAAGCTAGTGTTCTTTTTGGTGTAGCTGTGAAAACTTTTGTCAATATCTTAGTTATTCCGATCTTAATTTTCTTGAGGAACTTCTGGATGCCATCTGGCCAAAATTTCTCACATATAAAAATCAGCTTTATTATTACTTTTCTGAGGCTTTTCTGAGCTAGGATTGCCCTCTATACTTTTATTTCTAATGTTTATTTTTTTAATTAGGTAAGTGAATAATTTATATACACTTATTCTAAATCATCTTCCATTTAGCTTTTCATTTTATTTTGGAAAGAAAAACAGAGATAAAAATCAGTATTAACCCAAATATTTAACTTGTTCACACTGCAATATTTAAAAAACCATTTCTTTGTCACAGTAGTTTAGTTTAGGTAGCCTCTGTGGTTGGCCACTAACTGGGGCTCTTGAGATATGTAGCTTAAGGCATGGCTCCCAGTGACTCTACCCAAGACCTCTTGGTATTTGTGCCCTGGTAAAGAATCCTCCCTTGAATGTGGTCTGGATATGTAACTTGCCTCTGCTAAGTAAAATTGTAGCAAAAGTTATGGGTGTCATTTCCATGATTACGTTATAAAAATATATGGACTTTCATTTTGCTAAAACTCTCTTTCTTGCTGATACTGTCTTGCCCTCTCACTATCTCACTCTAATGAGACAAGCTGCCATGTTGTGAGATGCTTAATGAAGATGTTCATATGGCAAAGAACCAAGGGAAACCACTGGCTAACAGCTTGTGAGGGGCTACGTTTTAGTCCAATAACTCACAATAAAATGATTCTTGCCAAAGACTATGAGAGTGAGCTAGGAGAATATCCTTCCCAATTGAGCCTTGAAATGACTATAGCCTTGTTAGAGAATCCATATAAGCATGCCCAAATTCCTGACCCAGAGACACTGTGAAATAATGTATTCATCTAGTCTGCTAAGTCTTGGGGCAATCTGTTACACAATAGATAACAAATAGAGTTCATTACTTCCAACCTTCCCTAAGGGTTATGCCGAGACATGCTATACTCAGATGGGCTGCCCAGGGATGCCTGATCTTTGCATCTCCAATGAGATCTTTGCATCCCATATTTTGAAGTTCATATCTCTGAATGTGGTGCTCATTTGCTTTTATTGCTTGCTCCTTAGAGAGAAAACAAAACTCCATTTTCTTCAGAAAATATTCTCTCTGTTATTGAGATGTCACTATGTAGTTATTTAACTGCTTAACCTCATAGAACTTCATCTGGGCCTTAAATAAGGGTGGACAAATGGAATTTTAGCCCCCAAAATATTATTAATAATCTTAATTTTTATAATTGCGATTAATGAGAACTATTTTAAATCAGTAATTATAGTTGTACATTTAATAATTTCAACAATAGTTTTTATTTAATGAGTACTTCAGCTGTGTCAGACACTTTATATGAGTTATAGTACATAAATGTTAAAAATATTTTATTATTATTTTATGTTTCTCTATTTAAGGATGAGAAAATAGACTTTTATGAAGGTTATGTAACTTGCGCAAAGTCACACAGATGTTAAGAAATTGAACTGGGCTATGAACCTGAAGCCAGACTATCTGTCCCCAGAGGCCACACTCACACACTAAAAAGTATAAAGAAAAAAACTTTTAAGACTTAAACTTTTAGCTTTAGGTTCACAGCAAAATTGAGGGGAAGGTAGAAATTTCCCAGATACACCTAGCCCTCCCCAGATAGCCTCCTCATTATCAACATCCCCCACCACACTTACACATTTGCATAGAGCTACACCGACATATCACAGTCACCTTGAAGGCTGTAGTGTATGTTATGGTTCATCTTGGTGTTGTACATTCTATGTGTTTGGAGAAACGTATAATGATGTGTAATTGCCATTATAGTATCATATAAAGTATTTTTGCTGCCCGAAAAATCTTTTGTGCCCTGTTCTTTCATCTGCCACATCTCTAATCCCTGTAAAGAATATTTAAAGTATAAAATAAGTAATTTAAGCCAAGACAAATCCTACTACAAAAGTAATTCTGTCAATATATTGAGTTTATTCTGTTTATTTGACTTGTTTCTTATTTTCCTTTTTATGTATATACATAGATAAATATTTATGGAGTAAAAAATTGTTTTTTTCTATTTAAAATTGCATTATAAATATTTTCTTGTGCTATGTTTCAGAAGATATGATTTCTAATTGGTATAAAATATATGAGCATATTACATATTTTAATTTTAAAATCATTAGTTTATTTTTGAACATGTCCATAATTTTTTTCTAATGAATAATTTTATAATACTTCTGAATATTCTTAGCATAAATTCTTAGAAGTGAAAACACTACATCAAATGTACATTTTTAAGACTCTTGTCATACAGTGACAAAATGACTTTTAGAAAGGGAAAACCAAGTCACACTGTCTTAAACAATTTAAGTGTCTGCATGCTTTCCAAACTACTCCAGTATTTTTATTATTTCAAATTTTTAAATAATTATAAAATTCACCTCAGAATTACTTTAATTTTTACTTCTTATTGAATATGAAATAATTATTTAAATGTTCTTTCATTTATCTAAGTTTATTAATTTGGTGCTGTGTTTACTGCAAAAGGAATTAGAGGAGAGAAAAGTGAGGATCGTGTGTGAATGAGAGGGGATAGGCTGAACGGAAGTACAGAGATATGAGAAGGCAAGACTTGAAGGCAAATGGAAACCATTGTAGAATTAAGTATGGAAATGAATTATATTTTTCTAAGATTATTCTGAAGACAAGGTATAGAATAAACTTATAAAACTAGAAATAGAGCGAATGGGTAACAATCATGGCAGAGAAGTCAGTTAGAAGCTAGTTTAGTAATTGACATAGGAAAACAATAGTCAAGACAAGCCAAAATGAAGGTGGTGGCCATGAAAATGAAGCTATCGAGAAAGAGTCAAGGGATATTTAAGAGGTAGAATCAACAGAGTTTGGAGACTTCTAGGAGGTGGAAAGAAAAGGAGAAATCTGAAGTGACTGCCAGACTTCTGGTTGATAAAACGTGGGTGGTAGCATCTGAAGAAGTTAAAGATTAGAGGAACACGGGGCAATCGAAGACATCCAGTAGCTAGTCAGTTATCTAGATTTGTCACTTGGAAGAAAAGTGGGGATTGTAGACAAAGTTTAGAAAGTGGTAGGTAGTATTTGAGGTTGCTTCTCTAAGCCTCTGTTTTATCATTTGTAATGTAGAAAATAATGAATTTGTGAGATTGTTAAAAGGAACAAATTGGAGTAATGTTTATAATGTGTTTAGCTTAGTACCTAGAGCATAGTTAACACTAAATAATTAGAGCTACTTATTGTCATCAAGAAGAAGGCTAGATTGGTCATCAATATATCATTCTTAACAGATATTAAGACAGATAAGCCTTAAAGTGCATCAGGATAATTCAATGGGAAGAATCAAGATCAGCTTCTGCGAAGAAGTAATTCTGGTTGGGAGAGTTGAAAGTTGTCTTGAAGTGTGCCGAAAGCATACTGTGGTGAAAGCAAGAGATGGATGAGGCTGAACATGGAACAATAAATAAAAGAATAAATCATGGTGTTTGGTCCCTGTATCAGACAGAATAATGACACCCCACCCCTCCAAAAAAGTTGTTCATATCTCAATTCCTGGAACCTATGAACACATTACCTTACACAGCAAAAGGTATTTTGCAGATATGATTAAGAAATTTAAAGTGAGAAAGTTGTCTTGGATTATCTGGATGGGTGCAATGTAATCACAAGGGTCCATATCAGTGGGAAGCAGGAGGGTCAGAGTCAGAGACATGATGACATAAGCAGAGGTCAGAATGATACATCCACAAGCCAAGGAATGTGAGCAGCCCCTAGAAGTCGGAAAAGATAAGGAACAGATTCTCCCTTTGAGTCTCCAGAAGAGACACAGCTTTGCTGACACTGATTTTAGTCTCATAAAACCTATTTCAGACCTCAGACCTCCAGAACTATAAGAAAAATTTATCTCGTTTTAAGTCACTAAGTTTGTGGTAATGTGTTATAGCAGCATAAGAAAAGAATACAGCCATAGGAAGTAAGAGTGTGATGGAGTGTGAGATCCAGAACCCATATTAAGGGGTCAGAGTTGGCTTGGATGAGCACCTCTGTAGCCTAAAGAGGGTAAATACTTGCCCAGATAATCTCAAAGTGTCTGATCAAAATAGCTGTTATTAGAATCTAAACCATGTTGATACATAGGTGCTCAGTTAATACATACTGAATGAATAAATAACTCAGAGAATTTTAGGATTTCTTTTTATACTTTGATCTCATCTCTGTTTTTTCAACCTCCTCAGGGGCTCACATAAAAGCTCCAAATTTTAAAAGCTGACCTATTTCCTCTGGAAATTTTTTTCTATCTCACATATTTTTTTGAGTATGAAACAAAAACTTACGTGTAAACTAAAGTTGATGAATTTTGGTTCATCTCTACAGAAGAGTTCATTCAAACCAACCTTTTCTCATTTCTATCTCCCTTGAATAAACACGTTGATCTGAACAATTCTGTCTTCATCGAGATGAATTAGAAATTAGAAGCTTTCCATGCAGGTTTGAGGAGCTCTGGGATTTGTCATTACATTTTTACAAATTTCTTTAGAGGGAGTGAACAATAACAATTAAGAGTAATAACCCTGCAAAGTACATACTGTAGCTGGATTTAAAAGGATACAACAAGCTCTTGCCCAAAAAGACAAGTCCCTGCGGTTGAGCTCTGGTCTCCTATGCATTTATTTCTTGCTCCCACTGACATTTTCTGAATGCTTCATACATGTCATTTAATTCAACATTCAAAGAAGCCGCTGTAAACCATGCAGCCCACTGTGATAAAGTCAAAACGTGTGAAAGATTTCTTCTAGAAGTATAAGAAGGGACTAGAATTTTCATCATCCTTCAGCCTCAACTTTATCTTCCTTGACACTTTAGGATTTAAATTTAGTTACATGATTTGTTTCCGTTCCACTATAGTCTGGGGCACCTTTCTCATCAGCCTAAAGAGTGCTATGTGGGACTACCTGGATCTCTAAAGGTTACTGTTTTGGGATCATCTTTTATCTCCCAAGCATTTTATCTTATATTTTAGAAGATTACATTTTAAATAGATTTCCTATCTTCTGTCTCCTTCCTACATCTCCTGATATCCTGTTCCTTACTCTTTGCTTATACCTGTCTCCAATCAATGAGACTAAGAATTTGACATTAATCTTTACTAGAAATTTAAGCAATATTTTGAGGAGAGTATAAGGAGGTTTTTGAGGGAGGGGGATAAAGAGTAGACTTGTTAAACAAAAAATGGAAATTATTTTTAATATTATAATCAGATAATCATAAACTGTACCTTTTCATGACTCCTTAACTGGTCCATTTTCTCCACCACTTAAAATTGCACTGTAGATTTCCATAGCAACTCTCCTTAATTGTAATTATGCCAAGGTAGTAATTATCACAACCACAAGAAGACTGGTTGTTTTCTCAGTAGGGAAAGAAAATAACGACGGTCTATGGAGGATCCAAGGATGATGAATCACATAAACCCTTCCCACCAAACTATGTCCTGAAGCATTTTCTACCAGTTTTACAAAAACTGTTACTTATGAGTTTACTTATGTTGTTTTTGGAAGCAGAATGAACTCTTTCAAGTTGCTAAATCAGCCTGCAAAAATACAAAATATCCTGTAAGCCTTGGTAACTATGGCTTACAACGATGGCTTTTATTGAGTTGTTTGCAATGAACAGAAGCAATATGTAATGTCATTTTAGAGGCTTTCTTAAAGAAAATAGAGAGGGGCTCGAAGACGCAGGTGCACTCACTCACGCACATATACACACCTGTCATTTGCCAACCTTAGAAGACTCTCCAGTTATCACAATTTGGCTCAAGTCTACAGATAAAAACTCTAATCATAATAGCTGTTATCTAATATTTTAAACAGAACTATTACTCTATGTTTGAAAGTGATGATCTGTATACCAAAAGAATCCATTAAAACAAAACAGACTAGTGCTTTCCAATCACATATTTTTCATATGCTTCAGTTGGTAAGATTGAGCTGGAAAGAAGAAATAATTTGAGTGTAATAATCTTTCCTCTGCTTTCATTATTAAGGCTGTAACAGAAAAATGCCTACTGGTTCTCAGTGAGATTTGCAGTTCATGTGCCTCCCTACCATCACTCTATCTGTATATTCTAAGGTGGAAGATTCCCTATCACTTAACAGATACAAATATTTTGTGCCCCTGCTTTGAAGCAGGCACTGTCCTAACCCCGGTGGTGAGAGCAGTGGACAAAACTACAACTTTCCTGCGGTCACAGAGCTTACATTTTAGGGGTGGAAAATAGTCAAACAGTGAATAAATATGTCATATGACAGGTGACGATAGGTGTTGTAAAGAAAAATAAAGCAGGAGTAAGAGGATAGATACTAATAAGAGTGAGGTTTATTTTATGAGGGGTGGTCAAAAGAAGACTTCTCTGAGGAGGTAACATCTGACATTTGAGCAGAGTCTTAAAAGAAACGGCTTTTCAATATTGCTAAATGCTCTCAGATCCCTGCGCCCCTTTCGGTAAATCCAAAGATGAAGCAAACATCTGCCAGATGAAAGAAAAAAGGTAAAGACAGGAAATGTGAGTGATAAATCCACACCGATCCAATTCAGGGACTAATTTATGTTTCCAAAGCATGTTCAAAAAAAAAGTTAAAAAGAAATCCCCACACTGGGACCCTTTGATGAATCACCAGTAGCTAATTGTTGCCGAGCATCCCACAGGCATGACATATCATTTGAAATCTGGGTGGATTTCAGAAGAGAAATGTTATTGCATTTAAACAATACCATTAGCCAATCTGATTTCACTTACTGGTGTGCACTTCGTTCCAGCTATCTAGTCTAAAGATGAATTACCCTATGGTTCTATTGTCAAAATGACAGCATGAAAAGAGAAGCATGTGGGTTGTAATAATAATGTGGTACATGTGTAGAAGGTCAGAGAAGCAACAGATTAACATTCCAGGGAAAGATTTCCCCTGGGACATCTCTTAAAAGTATCAAAGGCCAAAGATCAGGACACTGATAATGTGTCTGGCATTGGCGGTGAAATTGTTGTATGTATTTAGCTCTGCTGAGGACAGAGATGTGTTCTTTTCAATTAGTTGATGAAATCTCTTCTGAACAAAGAAGCTAACCACAGAAACTGGTTCAATGCAGCTGAATGAATGGAAATGAGGTTGTGAGAAAATATGAGTTGCTTACTTCAGATTGATGAAATAAATTTGAACATGTTCCCTTGAGAAGACAACTAAATAATTCTCCACCCTAGAGATTTAATCCTACCATGATCAGCATGACACTGCTTCACTGAATTTTAAACCAAATTCTCAAGCTTTCTGCAAGGTGAACCTGAGGATTGTTGTGTGGGGGAGTCCAGTGGTCCTTTCTTACTGCTGCCAGTACAGAGCATGAATGAGGGGGAGGCACACAGGCAGAAGGACATTGGTTTGAAACTAGATTTCAGAATTTACTGCCATGCAAAAATAAACTTAATTTTTCTTCTTTTTAGAATGAGGGAAATACACCAGACCAAACATTTATAGGCAATTTAAAAAGACAATATTTATGTAGCATTTAGTAAAGTTATAATGAATGGGAGCTATTGCTAAATTTTTCAACTTCTCTGTTGCTTCACTAACATTCCTTCTGCCTTACTTTACCCTGCCCCACTAGATAAAAATTCTGGGTTTTTCAATATACATTAAGAGATATTGACAAGTTTCTTTACATTTCAAATATAAGCACCCCTTAACTTCAAGAAGAAAGATTATCTACTTTGTTTAAAACTTCATTTATGTGTTTACTATCAAAAAATAAAGATCTGAAAATATAGAAAAATATTTTCTGGAAAATTTAGGAAATAAGTAAAATACATGTGATTGGCAAAGTACAAGGAAAATATCACAATAATAATCTGGGAGGCAGTGTCCATAATGGTTAAAATGTAGCTGTTGGATCCACTGCATGGTTTACATTCCTGCCCCACTACTACTAGCTGGGTAACCTCAAGCAAGTTACTTAACCTCTCTGGGCCATGCCTTCTTATCTGTAAAATGGGCAAATAATAGTGCCCATGTTATAGGACTGTTAGAGGGTTAACTAAATATATAAAAATTTTAAAACAATGTAAGTCACTATTTGTAATTTTTGATTACTTAAACCACCACATATGTAACTCCAACCATGAAAATGTTTTATGAAAACTTAAAGTATTTCAGATGGAAAATTCAACTGTGATTTGTAATTTTATTACTAATATGGGTGATTGTATTATTACCTCTTTGTCATAAGGTTTTATTTCTTTAGATAAGCATGAGCACCGTAAATGGCAATAAGGTAGGCTTATACTGAGCTGGCTTAACTTTACAACATTTTGAAAGAGCATGTTTTCCTCTTCACAGTAAGATCCTTGGAGACCATCAGAGCAATCCCCTGAAACAGACAGAGCCTCTCTCTCCCTCTGTGGGAGCCCTAACTCATAGCTCCGTTCTCAGTGATCTCTTTTGACACAAACCCAAGGACCTGGAGAAGACAGTCCTGTCAAACAGGTTCTGACTTCAGGACTCCAAAGAAAATTTTCATGAAGATATAATATCTCTATGTGGAATGCATGATACACTTTTTTAAAAAAGGATCTGGCCTCTTTTATAACTCAGATAGCCAGTGTTTGAGTAAGAAGTTTAAAACCAACGAAGCACAAAACTTTGGGCAGAACTCCTAATCCTTTTAAGATTCTCAGACAATGATGTCAACTCCTCTTCTGTTCTGGACAATTATCACTTGATAGTCTTTGAATCAACAATAAAATGGAAATGGAAGATAGAGTCTGACCCAGACCTTAAGAGGATGCTGTAGAGGGCTTACAATAATTACCTGAGGAAACCGCAGGCTGATGGGCACTAAAGCAAGGGATTAATAGATTCAACAGCTGCTTGCTGAATTTCTCTGAAAAGAGGTTTGAAGGACAGTGGCAGAAAGAAATGAGAGAAAACATAAATGGCTCATGAGAAAGAGCCAAATGGCCTTTTCCTGTTTCCTAAGAGACTGAATCTCCTGTACTATAGAATGCTATTTTCTATAAAAGCTTCTGGAAATGTACTTTCTTACCAAAATTCAAAGCAGGGCCACAAATCATTTATAGGAGACAAAAAACAATAAGTAGTGTCAGCACAGAGGAATAAATTTTACTTTACTCTGCCATGAGGAATTATGGTGGGTTGTGATGAGTGGAATATAAAGTAACAGAAGTTGCCTGTTGACAACAGAGTTTGAAATTATAAAATGTAAAACCAATATATTTCCTGCACACTATGAAACAGCTGGGGTATTTTTATGGTTTCTAGCAGGATACCATGCCATCTCTCAAAACCCTATAATTCTGTAAGCAAACTAAGTGCATCCGTTATTTATTTTGCTTGTTTACTGGGCTTTAAGAATTTTGCAGGCAGCATTGCATAAAATCAAATGTAAAGAAAGTGATCAACAAACACTCAATTGTGCTATCTTCAGGAATGTCCAGTCCTGGCTCTTTGTAGGGGAGTCTGAACATTATGTTTACTGTGCCAATATTTCTGGGCAGCATGCCGGCTTTTTCCTGTAGGAAGGGGAAAAACAATGACTCAGTCGAAAATGCTACAGGAGTGTTTTCCTCCATAGTCTATCTAGAATTTAAGGACAAAAATTGTCTTTTATGAGGTTGACAGCATAGGAGTTCAAATAATATCACTTTAAATGACAGATGGTGATAAGCAAGTCAACACTTCTCATGTGCTAGACATTACAGGTGTAACTATTGACCCACATTAATGCAGGGTGCTAACAGAAGAAAGGAAGTAAAACTTTGTGCCAAGACTAAGCAATGATTAATTTTATCATCTTCATTTCGGTTGCTTAATCTAAACCCATGCATGTCAATCAATCAGTAAAAACTAGTTTGATTGCTTTTATGTGTTGGCTGTTACATTTGTTGGGGGTTTTATGCCTTAACCAGATATTAAATTTTCAATTATTATCTATATTCTGAACTCCTGTGATGTAGAATTGACTGGAAATTTGTTGGGTTTTGGCAATGCAAACAGTTAGTGATTTGAAGCACAAATGCAGCTGCAGATCAGGAGGGGTCTGGGGTGAGTATCAGGTAATGCTCTGCTTGGGTATGGAGAGAGCCACCTTACCCTGAAACAAATTCCTAATGCATGAAAGGAGCGGAGAATCTAGGCAAATATACTCGCCCTGTTTTAGACAGAGGCCTTTTCTTTCCTTTCCAGGCTGAGGAATTTTGTGAGGGTAAGCATCGCCCTTCACACAGCAGTTTGTCAGCTGTCAGCAGCTCCTGACATGACAAAAATCCCAAAGCAGGGGTACTGGGGACGCGTAATACAGAAGTGCCCAGTTTGAGTTGAAAAGAGAGAAAACATCAGATGTTACTTTCAAACAAAGACCCAGTTTCATGCTTAACACCACAAAGATAACTTGGTTTTCTGTTCTTAGGATTAAAAAAATAATAATAAAAAAATCTTTGTTCCTTTGAAGAACAAGCTATGTGAAATGAATTTTAACCATGTTCTGCTAATATCTATCAGCACACAGCATTTCATATTGCAGATAATAAGAGTCTGGAGAAAATGACAGGCGGGAGGAAGGGAAATAAGGAGGCAACTGCCAGTTTGCAGTATTCAGGTCAGACAAGGGTTTAGAAGGCCTTTGGGGATGAAGGTGTGATTGGAGCTGAGGGTGAGTGCCCATTTTCAGAGGTTGTGGATCTTTTTCAATTTAAAAATACATTAAACCAATAATTTGGGGGTCAATTTTACTTTTTAAGATGCCCACTCATAAAGAAAATACATGTTGCTAATGCAGAAAAGACATAATCATTAATGAATGGGGTATGCAGCTCATTATTCACAGCAAAAAGTATCATGTATTAATAAAGTTTATGGAGACCTTCTCCTCCAGGCACGACAAAGAAGTTATAATTCCACTTCACTTAGGTAAGGAGGAAGTCAAGATTGTACCAATAAAAAGATGACATGTCTTCCAAAAGACAGGATGCTATGAGATGTAATGTATGTGTGACATCTGTAGACAGAGAGATCGACAGTGTTTGGAAAGTAAAAAATAGTAGAACCATGAAGGTTTGGTGAAAGATTTAGGTTTTAGTATCTTTCTGAAGATAATGTTTTTAGATTGCTTTACAACATTAGAGAATTTTAAAAGAATGTGAATAGAAAATGCCTTAGCCACAGCTAGTGGAAATAAAGAAATAAAAGCGTGAGATCCATTTATTAATACTGGTAGCTGTTTCTTGGATACTGAAAAGAAAAATCAAAAAGCCAGAAGCTAGATCAATGCACACCTTTAATAGGAATTTTATTTCTGGCAAATTCTCCACTAAGGAAAATAAGAAAAATAACATTACACTGAGATTTACTGCTAGTACAGCAACTATTTCTATATTTCCCTGTACTTTATCTTTTTCTTTTTTTGTATATCCCCACCCCTGCTTCAGAGTGTTTTTTTTTTTCACAGAGTTAGCTATGCAGAGATAAAAACAAGTTAATTTAAAGATAAGAAAAGTGATGTGACAAAGGGCCTAGGGTAAATCAGAAGATCAAAGAGTAAACCTAAAGGCTAACTCACCATCCTGACTTGAGCTGTGGGGTTAACTTCTCTGGGCTTCTCTTCCTCATCTGTAGAGAAAGGCTTTTGCATTAGGCTTCTCTGAGTCCCTTGTCATTTGGCAATTTAAATGTTCTCCACATTATTCCAAGGGCAAAATCATCAATGATGCATGCACGACATAGGGTGGCTTTTTAACAGCACATGCAGAAAGTGATAATTTTAATTGAATTTTGTTGTGTTTCCTATTAATCTTGGAATGGAATTGCTATGTGTTAAGGTAGCTATAGAGAATATAGCATCTTAGAAAATAATTATTGTGCAAGAAAAATTCAATTTATTCTAAAATTTTGCATAAATCTCATGCTAGGTAAAAGGATACTAAACTGAGGTTTAGAATTTATGGATTCCGATTTTTCTCCCAGACTCAGGGCAAAGCTTCCATTTTCCATTACTTCAAAGTGAAAGGAGGATTTGGGTTAAACGATTTCTTAGATGACTTTACAATTCCCTTTTCATGATGTCCTGAGAGAGTGTGTGGTGTAATGGGAAAATCTGGTCTTTTCAGTCAGCAAGCTCTGGACTTGAATCATGAGTCGTGTGACGTTAGACAAACTGGTGCTCTGAACCTCTTAGCTTTTAGGATTATTCCCAGCATAAGAATGCACATAAAGTATATGGGGGATATATGTAACTGGAATTTAGGGAATTCTAGTGATTATTATGGAGCCTGCTCTGATTTCCCTTTGACTGTGAGCTTGTGGCTCCACTTTTATATACAATTACCTGTCTGGAAGAAATCATCATAATGGTCATTATACAGCAAAAAGCCCTCTGATCTGTATGTTAGCATCTGAGTTTAACTTGAAACCCCTATCAAATCCTTGTAGGTCTTCAGAGCCCTTGGAGATTGCTTCTGTAATCTCGTTCACAGCAAAGAGCAAAGTCTGAAATATTGCAACTCTTACAGAATAAACCCAAGGGACACAGCTCCACCTTAGCAGAGAATCCATATAAGCCAAGACTGACTACTGAATAAATCAAGAAAATGAAATGGTTCCAACGAGAGGGCTCCCAAGCTGCCCTCTTGGGAGTAAGTCAGATGGGCACACATCCACCTGTCTGTCCATATAATGTCCATTTCATCCAAATTATGCGGCAGATATAACTCTAGAGCCAGGGCCTCTCACATATCAATTCTGCACTATTAGCTGGAAAAAAAAAAGAGAAAATTCTAGAGAAAAAAAATATGGCAAATAATTACATTTCTTAATAGCTAAGCATATTGAATGCATGTGTCATATTTGTAGTATATTTTTAGGGAGGGAACAACCAAAATACCAAGTTACACTTTCCATAAATAAAGAATATATAAAATGGTTTGATTTTCATTCTATATTTTCAGAAAGTGTGCTAACCTACATATTAATGATTTAGAAATTCAAACATGGAAGACAACGTTGAGATCATGAAGTCTATTGTTGTTTTTAGAGGAGAAAGCTGTTTTAAAAATAGTTGCCTTCACTTCATCTCCCTGAAGTTTCCCATATCCCTTGATTTACTTCAGACTTAATGTTTTATATACAACTTGGTCACTGAAGTAAATGTTCCACAAGTATTAAGTGACTTATGCATTCATGTCAACATTCTTCGATGCCATTTTCAAGTTACTGCAAGTTGACCACACATTTTATGTGGCTAGAAACCTTAAAGAAATATCGAGTGATGAAATTCAAAGGGTTCTAGATATAAATTATGCTTTTATAGACAGCCTATGCTTGACTATCAAGTGCTTAATTCTCTAACATACTGAAAGAGCAACTCCGTATCTCAGAAAATGAAACTTGTACCTAAAGTTCTATCTAGTCAATGGGAAGAAAAGTGATGGATTTGGTTATGTTCTACAATGGTCTGATCTTGTCTGTTTGTGTTCTTGTTTAAACTGACAACTACCTTATTTTTCTGTAATAACCACTTCTGTGCTTTATGTTCACATTCTTATATCAGGAATTTCAGTTTGCTCTATTATTCATAAATCATGTATGTTAAGTTAGGACTGCGATATAAATCTTTTGGACTGGCTAAAATTGTGAAATAAAAAAGTTGCGATAGGTAATATGCATGACAGTTTTGTCACATATTTTTTTAATAAAAATAAAATAAGCATATCAAATGCTCATATCGCTTCTTAAAAAACAATAGAAATAAAAAAGTCAAATATCCTTGATGTAGATGATTATATTAACTAGATAACATGTGTTTCACTTTTAATTATCACAAATAAATATTTAGGGTTATATTGTTGATTTTTTCTTCCTTCATAGGATCATTTCTTTACATTAAAAACTGTATTCTATGCTTTAACTAGAGTAGAGAAAGTCAATTCTTTCTTTGAAATTGTTTAAGGTTTACTGTTAATGAAAGAATATACTTAATATAATGCCCAACTGTGTGATGTCAATCTTGTTTTCTTCATTTCTTTATCTTGTTAGAAGATAAAGTTGTAATCAGGCTTTAACAGTATAATTAATTTATTGTGAATTACTTAGCTCTTCATGAATGGATCTCTTACTAGTCATTTACTATTCTTACAAAATGTATTATATTAATGTACTGTAGTCAGTGTCCAGATCTATAGATGAAGGCACATCATAAATATTAAATACAGTTAGTTTACTTTAATTTAAATATTAGATGTGGCATGTGATTTTTAAAGGAAACAGAAGTCCTTACGATATTAGATTGATTTATACTAGTGAATATGCCTTTATTGTTTGAAACAAATGATTAATCTTTCTTTACCAAAGTTGCTGTTATGCTTTCTCAACTAGGCATTTTAATTTTCACATTGACAACCAGTTAGAAAAAAATTTATTATAAATGATCAAAGCATATGCTTGATAGGCTGGTTTCTTCAAATGACAAGTAGGACAGTTTTGTAATAGAGAAAAGTTGATGTGTGCTTTAATCTCCATATTTTGATGCACTGCACACCACATTGCCTTAGTTGAAATGCATTTTGTTCTCAAAGCTTTCACTAAGTGTTTCCTTTTTAAATACTTTGTCAGGTAAAGGAGATGCTCTGGATGGAATTTCTTACTAATGGTGTAGTAACTATATTACTACTTAATATGTACAGGAAATTTATTTGGTTTTCTAATATCTGACCCTAATCTTGAGTTTATAAATTGAAAGAAAAGTGAGAACAGAAAAAATGAAAGAAATATTAAAAAATTTTTTTTGACTATTTTAATGTTCAGGGGATTACTTATAAAAATTAAGTCAATTACAAAAAAAAACCCAAAATCTTAACAATAGTATTCAGAGTTGTCCGAAAAGGAAAAGGCCTGGCCTGGTGGAATCAGAGCAGAAACCAACTGATGATTTTAGACAATCAGCCAAACCCTCCACTTTAGATGTCTGAAACAGGTAGAAATTTTCCTATGCTTTTTTAAGGTACATAAATGTCACATTTCTTTATGTTTCTAAAAAGAATCATATCTATCTCCAAGCTCCAAATGGTCAAGTTTCGTGAAAATTTAGTACTTTGTCCAGGACTTCCAGTGCTTTTGTGGCTCAGAAAAAATAATGGGGAGACCTCTCATGGCACTTTTTATTGATAACTGTTGAGTTGTTCATTGTTTAGGCTCACAAGATTCTCATTAAGGCAAATGACTGTCGGTGTCATAACAGGCTCAGCCACCAAGGACTTGGTCTCAATTTCCACAGGCATAATAATTTGTTGGTCAGAGAGACCTGAATGAGGGCATGAATCCCCACTAGTCACACAGCAGCAGATCCACACAACTCCTGGGACCAGTCGCTTGTTCTCCCAACTCAGACCTCAGGAATGCAATTCATCTCTTTGTAGTCAAATCACTCCTTTTTTCTGACCACCTAGTTTCCAGCCTTTCTACCCTCATATAATTCACCTTAATTTTCTCAGTCTTCTCAGTGCCTTAAAAAAAAAAAAAAAGCCTACCAAATTTTGTTTTCCAAATACCTAGCAACATGACTTTTCTTAGCCTTGAAACAACAAAAGCTTTTGTTAATTCCTGGCACAAGGAAGCAGAGAACCATGGGCAACAGCCTTGTCTGCATCTATTGGATGAGAGCATCACTTTGTAATTCTTTGAAAACATGAAGCAGAAAAGAAAAAGTGGTAACTGAGTTCTTCATCATTAACTTCATTCCATGTTCATCTCAGGGCATTTGACAGAATAAAAACTCTAGGGAGAAGAAAACCTAGTAGAAATCAAGGGATACCAGAATAGAGGGAAAAGGTTAAGATTTAAAATGTAAGTTCAGAGGGTATATCAGAGATTCTCATTACAACTGAGAAGAAAAATTCCAAAAGATTAGAGCTGGCTCAAACACTGTTTCTCTCCTTAGATCCCCTCCCAAAATCAAAGTGGAGCTGACTTTTTTCTCTAGGTTTTTTTTTTTTTTTTTTTTTTTGCTGGGACGACAAAAACAACAGCTACATTTGAGAACTTGCTATGAATTTGGGCACTATATACAGCTAAGTGCTTTACATGTGTTATTTCCTTTAACCCTTACAAAAGCTCTGTGAGATAGGTCTATAATCTTTTTCCTTTATTATTTATCTTTTGACTGTAAGTGGAAAAAAAAAAAAAACCTAACTCAAACTGACTATGTAATAACCAGAGTCTAGAGACAGAGTAGGCTTCAGGTGTATCAGACTCCTCAAGAGCATCATCAAGGAACTTTCAGTCTTTTCATCCTCCCTTGACATGTTGGCTTCATCTTAAGCTCATAAGCCTCATGGTCATGAGAAACCTGCCACCAGCAACAAAGCATACTGCCTTCTCCATATTCAACAGAACTAGCCACTTTTCTATATTTTAATGACCCCATGAAACAATTAATGGTAAGATGCCTGGAGGGCAACAAATATCTTAGATGAATCATCAAAAGTGGAATGATTTTTGGGATCCAACCACAATGACCACTATGTGCCCATTTTATACATGGGGAACTGAAGAGCTAGGCAACTAAGTGATTTGCACAAGTTTTAAGAGAAAGATACAGGTCTGCCTCGCAACAAAGTACATGCTATAAACCTTTGTTCGATAGCAGTTGGACACATTCTGAAGGTAGGAGAGGAGTTCTCAGAACTCAAATTTGAATGCTTATTTAGAAGACCAATAAGAGAGATCTACCAAAAACCACCATGTTCTTTCAAATATGAGAAACTAAACAGATCAGATTACTTATGTAAGGGGACACTGTGATATATTTGTGGCACCCGGGATGCTTTTGAGTTTTTATGTTTATGTATTGCAGTGAAACATAAAGGAGGCATGGAAGGAACAGTGAAAGTTATGACCAAGAGAAAGTACAATAATTGTTTTCCTAGCTTTCTTTGAAAAAAGATTTCTGTGACTGTTTTAACTACTACTTAACTCACTCCTACCATCTGAGTTGCACTCTAAGTTTTCAAAATAAATGAACAAAATATTTATTTTAGCAAAATGTTTTCTTTGCCTACTTCCAAAAAACTCAAAGTGGCCAAATAAAAGTCATCATTCAAATTCAAATCATTTTTTAAAGGTCATAAAATGACTGATTTTATTAATTACTGAATCAATAAAGTAGAGTCTCCTTCCCTTCTGGGAATTACGTGATGGATCTTCTCTTTTCATTAATAACACTGAATAGCTGTGTTAATAAATACTTCATATTTCTCATCACAGATTTATTTGTCACAAGAAGGAAGACTAGAGGAACCTCCCAGATCCCTGATGCAATTCACTGTCTTTGTGAATTTAGGAATAAAGACTCTAAGGAACCCTTGCACCAAAAGATAAAAATGCAGCCCATTAGGAGAAATATAATTATTCTGAATTTAAAAATCAGTCTTCCATTTTTTCTTAACTTTTTCATTCCTTCTTTATGTTATTCATGCTATGTTCACACTATGTTCTGAATGATTTTTAATTTTTCCTAATGTACTATTTTTCTGCTCTTTTCCCATTTTCTTTATCCATTCTTCTTCCTTATATGTTGTGGGCAGGTTATCAGTTTAAGTTCACAGATATTTTTTCTTTGTAGATAAATAAGTCATGTAAACAAGATAATTTTAAATAACTTCTAGTGAAATTATTATCGCATGATGTTTTAAAACTCATTCTCCTATTTTACAAAGTATATGTATTTGAACCTTCAGATAAAATGATAGAATTTACATGCCAGAATTGTTTCCTTTTATGTGTGTGTATAATCAGAACAGTTGAAACTTACTACAAAATTAGTACCTTCCAGTGATCTTAACTTGGCTTGTATATTAGTGACAAGAAACTGTGAAATTGATGGAAAAGAGGGACTGCTAAAAAATCTGGGTGAGTATACAGATAAGCAATTTATTTTCTAATGAAACCAAAGATAAAAACAAAGAGACTCAGTTTTAATGACTATCATTTAGAGATGTCATTTTCTGGTTTTTATTTTTATTTTTTTAGACATTCTCATGACAATAAATGGTGTCTCACTGTTGTTTAATTTACATTTCCCTGATGACTAATGATTTTAAGCACCTTTTTCACGAGATTTGTGACAATTCACGTATCCTTTTGTAAAGTCGCTAAGTTCTCCCTTATTATTTTTTTGATTGCTTATATTTTTATTATTGATTTATAGGATCTTGTTTGATATTCTGAATTTTTTTTTTTTTAAGCGCCTACAGCACCTGGTCTTCCCGGGTGGTTTCCCATCCAAGTACTAATCAGGCCCAACTCTGCTTAGCTTCCGAGATCAGATGAGATTGGGCACGTTCAGGATAGCATGGCCGTAAACTATTCTGAATTTTTTATATTCGCATTATTTTGCTACAATTCTATTTTCTCAGTTTGTGGCTTGAACATTCATTTGAATGGTGTCTTTTAAGGAGCATATTTTTAATTGTAACAAAGTCTAATTTACCTATTTTGTCTTTATGATTAATATTTTCTATATTTGTATTACAAGAGTTTTGCCTTTACCAAGGTAATAAAGATATTCTCCTAATGTTTTCTTCAAGGAGCTTTATGGTTCTGAGTTTCACATCTGCAACTATAACCATTTTAAATTAATGTTCATGAGAGAAATGAGGAATGGATTATAGTTAATTTCTAATTGTCCCATCAACATCTGTTAAAAAGACTTAGTTATCCCTTTTCGAAATGACTTGGTATTTTGATCAAAATTCAGTTTGCTATATGTGTGTGTCTATTTATGAAATTCAAGGTTTCTTTCACTAATCAATTGCCTAACATTGTGCTGAAGTTTACAGTCTTGATTGTCATAGCTTTAAGTCTTGAAATCAGGGAGTATAAGTTTTTCAAATTATTTTTTTAGTGTAGTTTTGGCTCTTCTAGATTCTTTGTACTCTGTGAGTTTTAGAACCAGCTTGTTTATTTATTCCCAAAAAGTCTGCTGGAATTTTGATAAATATTGCTTTGAATTTATATATTGATTAATGGAAAATGAGCAGTATTGGTTCTACCCAATGATTACACTTTATATCTTTCCATTTTAAGTATTCTTTAATTTCATTCAGCAATGTCTTATAATGTCAGTGAAGAGTTCCTGTCCATATTTTGTTAGGCTTGTTTCTACATATGTAATGCTTTTTTGATATTATAAATGAAATTGTTATTTCAATTTTTTACTTCAATTGATCATTGCTAATTTACAGAAATGTAATTTATTGTATTCTCATTTTTAACTTGAATATTTGTCTTTCAGACAAATTGATCTTTTTACCAATATAGAACATCCTTCTTAATCTCTGATAATTCTTTGTCTTGATATTAATATAGCCATTAGCTTTTTTTTATATTTAGTATTTACATGGTATATATTTTTATATGTTTTCATATACCTGTGTCTCATGTAAATAGCTCACAATTGGGTCTTGCTTTTAATCTAGTCTACAAATCTCTGTCATTTAAAAGAAGCATTTAATCAATTTATATTTAATACAATTACTAATTTTGTTGTTTTAATTTCCCAAATTGGTATTTGTTTTATATTTATTCCATTTGTTATTGTGTCTTTACAACTCCTTTCCTGCCTTTTTGGGTGAGAAATGGATATCACTGAAAATTTTCTTTCATTCCATCTATTGTTAAACTATACATTTTATGTATAATTTTAATAGTGAATCTGATTATAATATGCATATTTAAGTTATCATATTTTCTTTCAAATAATAGTACACTAATTGGTATAAACAGTATAAAATTGTATAGTAGTAGTTCATGTACATCCCATCCTTTGGGTTCTTTTTGTCTTTTATTTTACTTCTATATATGTTAACAATCTCACAACACATTGTTATTATTTTTGCTTTAAACATTTGGTCTTTTAATTAAATACATATAACTAATATATATATATATATATATATATATATATATATATATATATATATATATATGTATATGTATAAGAAAAGCTCCCGAGTTTCATTTGATTTCATTCTCTTCAGCCTGAAGAATTTTTATCTTCATTTCATATTGTGAAATTCACCTGAAAATAAATTATTTTTTTCTATCTGAAAATATCATTATGTTGCCTTCCTTTATGAAAAATCTTTTTGCCAGATATAAAATTCTAAGTTGACAGGTCTATTTTGTTCTTTCATCACATTCAAGATGTCTTTCATTTATCTTATAGCTTCCATTACTTGTAATGAGAACTTATCCATCCTCTCTATTGCTGTGCACTTGTACATGTGTCTTTCTTCTCGGGCTGCTTTTAAGCTCTTTATCTTTGGTTTTCAAGAACTGACTAAAAAGTGGTTCTCTTTGTTTATCCTACTTGGATTTGCTAAGTGGCTTGGATCTTTCATCAATTTTAGAGTATTCTTAACTATTATTTCATCAGCTATTACACCTCATTTTTCTTTTCTTCTCATTTTTAGACTATTTGATATTTTCCCAAAGATCTCAAATACTCTTTGCTTTTTTATTACTTTTTTTCAATGTAGATATTTTCTTAGACTATTTCAAATTTACTTAAAGCTTTCTCTGCTGTAGGCAGTCTGCTTTTAAGTCCATCTAATAAATTCTTTCTGATGTTATATTTTTATTTCTAGCATTTCTACTTTGATTTTTTAAATTCATAATTTCTTCTAAAATTTACCATTTCTTTTTGAATGTTGTACATTTATACTATATCTCTTATCAGTTTTATCATATATATTTTTAAAGCTACTATCTTGATGATTCCAACATTTAGTCCACCCATGGATTTGCTTTTATTGACTATTCTCTCTCTTGACCATGGATGTCATTTTCTTGCCTTGTGGTGTGTCTTGTAAGCTTAAGTGTATGCCAGACATTTTATATGAGATGAGTAGAATCTAAAGCAAATAATATTTAACTCCAGAAAGGTGCAGGTTTCTTTTTCTGTCAATCTACTGGAGGTGAGATGACTGGGTTAGCTGGGTCTGAACTTTGCTGTTGCTTTGATTCAGTTCACCACTGGCTTCAATATTTTGAAGGTGAGATTACAAGTTTCTTATCAACAGGGACTGAGATCTGATCACTTACAACACTCCAGAGATTTGCCTTTGCTTCAGAGCCAATCCACTAACTTTCAGAACTGTTGAGGGTATCATCATCATCTGTTACCACCCAGTTATAAGATTTGGAGGTTACTCTGTATAGTGTCTTTGCTCTCCAGTCTTACCACCAACTATTTTCTGTACCTCAGGAGATATTTTACAACTTTTCCCCTGTCTTCTTTATTCTTTAGAAAGCCTCAGTTCTTTGGACTGGTTTTTTAGCTCTCTTTCCTACTCTCACTCAGTCTTTGATAAGTAAAGCCTATAGTACCTGTAAAGAGTTCTCTGAGCTCTTCTGCCAGGCCCATACTCTTTTGCATGTAAAAGTCTAGATTGCCCCCAAGAGGTTTATTTTACCTGCTTAACTTCATATTTATCCTAGTAGGATACATCCCTGAATCTTTATTAAGAGATAACATCACATTATTACTTAAGAAAAATCTGTTTTAAAAAATTATGCTGTCCACACAAAGACAGTTTGACAGTATATAGTTTAGTTGATACTGGTTTTATTAGATGGAGTAGAATGTATTAAAATATCATTATTTTAAATACTCTAATTTTATAACTTAGATAGCTTCTTGGCCTAGTGGAACTCTGTCACAAGGTGATTCCTGATTATATATTCTTTGCTTCATCATCGCTTACTAATGAAGCTTGGGAGCATCAAGTGATTTCATCGCTTCAATTTTCTCAGTCTGTTCATTGTCCAGTCCAGGGAGAAATATAAGAATTAATTAGGCTCTAAAATACTTTGAAAACCTTTAAATTGGTACTATATAAATCTTAGCAGTCATTTTCATAGACACTTTCTAATTTTAAAATTATTTTTATAATTCAAAAAAATTATAATAGTCTCTTCAATTGTATGGTATTCATCACCATGCAGATGAGGACTAGCTAACGGTTCATGAATCTACCTTCTCAATTTCTAAACAAAACACTAATAAAATGCAAAACTGGCTCATTTTAATTTAGAACATAATGATATCTACACATGGGAGTCTGCATACAGCATTTCAAATCTTGGAAGGAAAATACAGTTTATACAATTCTTGCTGAATATAATAGTCCACTTAAATCAACAGTAGTCCATGAAATTGCATTTGCAATTGTGCCCCCCCCCCATGCTTACTATGGGAAAAAAGAAATCTCTCATATCATCATGGACAATGAAGTGTGACTAGAGGTTATAATGCTTGATAAGGGCTCTGTTCCCTTTGAGAACAGAATTATTAGTGTGTTTGTCTCATAGCACAGTGGGGCCATTGAGAAGGTTCTTTTCCATAAGCCCCTATAAGTGTTCCAAGGAGAAAAAATAAGCTCCAAATGGGAATATCCATTAGTAAAACGCCTTAAAAAAAAAAGAAAGCTAATTTATATTTAGGATATTAAAAACTAAGGTAGAAGTGAAATCAAGTTTCTAAAGAGTGTTCATGTTTCCTTTCATCAAGGCCCATGATTGAACACACTATGATATGTAGAAAGAACAGTAACTTAACCTAAAAATCAGTGCCTATGTTTTATATGGCAGTTGACCACAGTGTCTGTCTTCACCCTTGAAATATTTTACTAATATTTGTCAGTAGGAAGGCTTCTTTTAAATTCTGCTATGTAGTGTCTTAAGGAGAAATAAGTATGTTTTTAAAAGTCATGAAAATCTTCTATTCTCAAAGCTACATTTTACAGTTTTAGGAATCTTAATGTTTTGTTGTATCATAAAAAACTATTCATATTCTTCAATAGAAAATGCATTAGATCAAAGGTCTCTAAACTGTTATGGTATACTCCTATTAGTAAAATGATGTTGAGAAAAATCCCCCAAATATGTGCATATTTATTTATAAATTACATGCATGTATTATCATTATTAACTGGTAACTAAAAGCAGACTATACACTTGGGATTATAGTCATCTCTGATGATGATATGCATAAGCCAATATTTGAAACAGTCCTCTTAATAGTTTCAGTTTTGTTGTCTAACTACTTGTAAAATCTTTTTATATTTTTCATGAATATTGGCTGTTGTTGAGCTCACTTTAAAAGTAATAGTGACAGCTCTGCCGAAGTCTAGTTGCTTGCTTGTTTTTGCATTGTGAGTATAAGCTTTAATCCATGGTTTCTCTACCAGAATCTTTTAAACTCACTTGCCCTTTCTAATGAAGAGTGGTCTTTTGTTAAAGCAGGTGACACAATGAGTTCCTAAACCAGGCACACATAAACTACAATATGCCATGACAGACTGAATGTTTGTATAGCATATGTGACATATGACAGTGTGACAGGGCCTAGTTAATTTTACATGCTAATATTTAAAAAAAAATTATTTCTTATTTTTAGATAAAAAGAGGGAAATTCTAGTACTTTCTGTATTCCATCTTGTTCACCCACTGGGTGTGTGCCTCCCCACCCCTCCTTTGGAGCACACTGGCTTAAATGACTTATATTTGAAAATGTAAAAACAGAACATGATTAATGAAAAGAAAAATGCTATTATTAATCCTCAAATACATCATACTCCAAGTAAAAATCAAATTGAAAATCAAAAAAGGAGGACAACAGAGGGAAGGATCAAACTACATTAGTTTCTGGTGATCTTTATCCAAAGAGACAAGACAATTTCTTTCCCAGAAGAGAAGAAACCAGAATAAGATATAGGGAGAGGTGATTCCAGGGATACATAAGCAGCATGCAAAAGACTGACGTGGGATGGAAGGGCAAGTACATGAAAATGAAGAGAAAAAAATAATGCTAAAGAGAAGAAATTTGGGTAAAAATCGGAGTTAGACATTCAGTAGAAATCAAACTACGAAAGAAAGGATATGTTCTAATTATAGGTGGGCCTAAGAATATGCTTTTGTTGTCATGATACAGTTGTAACAAAGAGAAGGCTGTTATTTTCCTCCTCAGATACTGCCTTTAGCATTTATATCACTAGTAGGATCAAGTCATTGTCTATTGGCACATGTAGTTACAGTGACTCAATAACACCACTTTCTCACTTCTTATCTTCATATTTCAAGAAACCAATTCCTCTCTCCCTCTAAAGCTCAGAGCCCCTTTTGTACAACCCTGCTCCTTCTTACTAGTACCATCAAGACCCTAAATCTCAATTAGGCTTCTAGGCATCTTCAAACCCTCCTTACAGCTTTTACCCTTTGCCTCCAAACAGGTATAATTCTCTGTTCTCATAGAAAATGTTCTCTTGACCCAGCTTCCCTCTCTAGCTACTGCTATAATTATTTTTCCCCTTTTTGCTGTCAAACTTTTTAAATAAGTAGCCTATATCTGCTGCCTCTATCTTCTCTTCCATGCCCTGGAATGGGACTTCTGTTCATATCACTTTGTAATAAGTACATTCTGCTCATCCAGTCATTACTACAGCCTATTTACATTTCATAGCTGTCTCCTGTCACCTTTCTCCCTCTCTCTTTTTTCCTGCTATACTCCTAGTTTGGCCTTTTCTATCTCCTGCCCCTAACCCAGATTTCCTTCTTCCTGTCCGGGATCTTCACTGTACCATTATGATGGTTCTCTGTTCATAATAATGTTCTCTACTTTAAGACACAGAATGTTTAATTCTTCATCCTTAAATTTCTCATATTTTTCCCATCCTCACTTGTCCAATCATTATGTCACATATGCAATAGAAGCTACTGAATAAATATTTGTTGAGTGAATGAATAAATGAACATGTATTCTATGCTGCCCTGGTATTGAATTATCCTATTGTTCTGTCAAGACCATAGTTACCTTCTATATTTATTTTGTTGATAAACTAAAGCCATTTGGTTTCAGCGGGTCCCTATATATAATGAGAGGTGCCAAGCTATTTAAATCTATGTTAATTAGCCAGAAAAATCTTAAACTGAAATATGTGATTACTAGCAATACACAGTGGGGTTGAATCAAACAATTTTTCATAGCTGCATTCTCATGAACACTACATGAGAAACTACTCTATAGTCATGGTTTGTTGCTCTAAATTATTCTATTATTATAGCACAGTAAATAAGAAAAATATTCATAAACATACACACTAGAGAAGAGTTACAAGAAATAAGTTGTAATACTTAAAAGTTATAAAATCTATGCATTTGGGGATGATCTTGATTCTCTTCTATTTCCAACTATAATAAATTTCAACTTGTTTTTTCTTAGGTTGCCTGAAGCCTATGTGTGATAAAGCCTTTCAATTATCCAGCTAATATATTTAAGCTTTTCTCTAAGAGTGGCATTCACTACTTTTTCTTTCCAAGTGCTTGCAAATCGATACCAGCAGAGATGAACTCAAAGTCATGAATAAGGTGATTATGTGGCTTTTGTGCTTGCCTAACTGTGTTGTTTCTCTCCAGGGAAAACTTGACATGCCTGAGGTTCCTACAGTCCTTGCTGCATCATATCCCTGAGTTTTGATTTGGCTGATTTACTACAGAATAAAAATCACTTGGACCCCTCTACTTCCTACCAGTGGCTTATTGTTGAGGTGAGTTTAGCAGGATGTGAAATCTGTTGATGAGTCTTCCTTTCTGGTTAGAGGCCCTTGTGAGCCACTTTGGGAGCTACTAGTAGTAATTCTTTTTATGAAAAACCAAAACTCTACGTAACAACAATGTAAATGCTTACATGACATAGCCTTATTAAAACAATTACATAATGTACTATATTATTTATAGTATTCTTCGATTTTAAAATTCTTTTCTATTTCAAAAAACCTTCAATAATTATTCTTTTACTTATGTCTTTTACCTCTGAATTTTTAAGGAAATTAAAACTTTGTACTATACATTACATGTGCTATTGTTTTCTGTTTGTTGTTGTCAATAACCTGTTCCTCCTTGAGGGTGGGAAGCATATCTTTTAGTTTAGATCTCCAAATATTATAAAACATGTAGTAGTGGATTAGCACTCATGTGCCCACTGAACAATTAATGGTGGGGAGGAGTATGGAAGATAGTGGCCAAAGCAGTGACCAAAAGTATTAGTTGGGAATTTTCAAATGCAAGTAACACAGATCCAACCCAAACTTGTTTAATTTCTTCTATCATTTGACAAATATTTATTGAGCATATACTATGTGCACTACATGTTTGGAATATATTAGTGTACAAAATAGACAAAGCTCCTCTGAGGAGCTTGCACTGAAGTAGAGTGAGATAAATATTACACAATAAACATAACAAATAATTAAAAAATATGAAAGATTATGGGGGAGAAAAGAAAAAACAACAGGATAAATAATACAGCAGGGTGAGTATGGGGAAGAATAGTAGAAAAAGGGATCAGAGAACTATTAAGGTGTGTGTGTGTGGAGGGGAGGGTGGTTAAAAAGAGTACTATCCTGTGGGTTTCTTTAAGTAACTAGAAAGAAATGACATTTTAGTTAAGTGAAATGGAAATCCAATGCTAATGCAAGATTTTGAGCAGAGAAATGACAAGATCTGACTTTCCTTTTAAAAGGTTTATTCTGGTTTATGAGACAAAAATCAAAGCAAGGAGACCAATTAAGAGGCTATTGTAATAATATAGTTAGATGGGCGTGCTTGAAACACAATGGTAGCAGTATAAACCTATCTCAACTCTAGAAATGCAGTTTAGATACTAGATATATTTGGAAAGTAGAATCAAGAATATTTTCAAATAGGTTAGACTTGGGGTATGAGAAAAGGAAGGAAATAAGGAAAACTTCAAGAGTTTTGGCTTGAGCAACTAGAAGGCTACAGTTGCCACTTAACCAAGATGGGGAAGACAAAGGCAGAACAATTATCAGGGGGAAGATCAGTAGTTCAGTTTGGGGGATGTTAAATTAGAAATTTCTATTATGTATTCAAAGAAATATTGAGTAAACAATTGAATATACAATTCTGAAATTTGGATGTGAGATATGAGCTGGAGCATAATTATGGCTTTAAACCATATTGGCCAACAGCAACCCACTTTCCAACTGCAAAATAATTAAATGATGCCACAGCTCAATGTTCATACTAATTTGTGTGAAATTATCAAGGTTGTGATTATAAAGGGAGACAGCTTGTGGAACTGCTTTCATGACCTTCTACTTATATTCTGAATATCTGTTCAACATAAAAATCTACTTCTTACGCTGACCCCCCCATTCCCTAATTTAGGTTATTCTCCAGTGAAATGAGTATCAAAAACTGAAGTATAATAGAAAGATATTTCTCTGAAAATGAGAGTGCTAGGTCCTATGAAACTAATTTGGATGAAAAACTGCAATACAATCCATCTATCCTTTACAGGTAGGTATTTTTGAGCAATGATCAGAAGTTTGCTTTCTTAATTCTATACCAGTATCTTATATCTACAGATATCTGATTTTTTATAAACCTATACACACACACACACACACATACACACACACACACACATACACACACACGCACACATACACACACACATATATACACACACATATATAGATATGTATATAAAATGTATGTTCTTGAAAACAATGTCTTAAATGCTCATTTATTACAACTGAATCAGTTTGACAAAAGTAAAACACTGTTGTCATTCACAATTATGGGAATAAAAATTAGGGATGTGTTTTTCCAATACTTATTTTCTAAAATGTTCACTTTAGTTGCTCAAAGATGTTGCTGGTATTAAATTTAAACTAATGTATACTTGTGCTAATTTTAAAGTACTTTTAGTCTCATAGAACTGCACAAACCAACAAACACTAGCATAAAGTTCTCATTGCCAAACATTTTGATTATATCTTTATAGCACAGGAGGCTTGGAATCAAATGAGTTCTTAAATAATTAGAAGCTATAAAAATGTACAGACAAAGCAAAAAGCCTTTACTGTCCTGCATGGCAAAATAAAAAACAGAAAACTACTGTTGCTTATTCATAAAACTGACACCAGGAATCAAAGGCTGGATTTGGTGATATACAAAAGTTGTTTGCCCTGAAACCAAACTAATATTTTAAGAGGAGCACCCTGAAAATCTTCTCATATGCATGCTCAGTCTAAGAGCTATGAAATTTCTCTGCATTTTAGTTTCTCCCTCTGGAAAATAAGAATAACATTTTCCCCGAAAGGTGATAGTGAAAAACAGAGATTATGTTAAAGAACTTGGTAAAAAGTATTTATCTAAAATGTCATGCAATGCCAATGTAAGAGTTGTATTATTAATTATAATAAAAATCTTATTTCCAAATATTAATTCTAATATTCAGCAGAAATAATAATTGAATTTTCTATCAGTAAATTCTGATAAATGTACCATCAATAATTCTATTTAATATTTATCTCTGCAAAACTGGATACACACAGTTACGTCTAAATCATTCCCTTTATGATATGAATGCTGTTTTATGGCCTTCAATGACCTGATTTTGCAGAGCACATATTTTTAGAGAATGAGGTACAAGAATTTGAAAATACATGACCTTACTGAGCTAACTTGGATGCTGACAGGAAAACCTTAGGCTATAATTATTCTAACAATAGCATCAAGTTACTAACTCTCACCACTTGGGGGTCAAAAGCTTCCCCTAGAAAGGCAAAGGTTTTTCAGTCTATGTGAGGCAATGAGGCTCATAAAAAATTCATTAGATTGCCCTTCTCCTTCTGTGGTAAGACAGACTTAAAATCAGGAATTTTCCCAGTAGATCCTTCTCATAGCATTTAAAAAATGAACTTGGAAACACACACATACACACACACACACACACACACACACACACACAAGTGCACGTGCTGACAGTGT
This sequence comes from Macroglossus sobrinus, assembly GCA_004027375.1. Classification (NCBI taxonomy): domain Eukaryota; kingdom Metazoa; phylum Chordata; class Mammalia; order Chiroptera; family Pteropodidae; genus Macroglossus; species Macroglossus sobrinus. Next base: position 699,616 of record PVKZ01000051.1, read on the forward strand.
GTTGAGTTTGATGAGAGAGTTGTAGGTAAAGCATGTCACAAGCCTCTGATCAAAGGTGCCATGCATTCATTGGCAGCCTTTTTTAATGCAAAGGACCGTCATATGCATGTGCTAGAAACTGCCTCTGCTGACAGAGTTATGGGAAATGTGGGTGGAATGTCGAGTATGTAGAGCACAGGCCTATAATTATTCACAAAACTTCAGGAAATAAACATTTACTTTCAAAAATTGTTTTCAGCTGCTTTAAAGCCAAGTGACAGCCAAATTACAGTTTGGGGAAGGAAAAGTTTCCATTTTCTAATTTGATGCATTTTGTTGCATCGTACTACATTATCCAGAATCAAGGCTGCCACATCCTGTCATACTTCAAACCACAGGCTGAAAGCTCCACACAGCTGAAAGGGCTGTTGGTCCAGTCACACAGTGTGCTAAGTATGCTGTGAGAAAAGTATTTGGGGACTTAGGGCAATTCTTTTGGTTAACATTCCAGGGATTTCCACAAGTGCTTTTGGCTGTACATGCTGTGGCTACTCGTTCGGCATCTTCTTTGTGCCAAGCCGTGATATGTTTATGAAAACTCTGCTGGCCCTGTCTAGAAACTGCCCCAAATGCACATTCTCCCATGATTTTGCTGGGAAAGGAGGATGAGAAGGTAGAAAGGAGAAAAGGTGGGAATACAAACAGCAAGTCTTGGGTTCTCACAAGCTGACTGGTAGCTGTCAGGAAAATAAATAAGGGGCTAATATCTGACAGTCTAAGAAGAAAGAAAGAAAATTAAGTTTTTATTAAGAGAGATAACAACAATGCTATCAGCCAGGCAGTTTCCTATTGCCTGCTGAGCCTAGTGATGAGGACTCCTAGTTCTGTAAATGACAGACTGTCAGAAGTGGCCCATAGATGCTCAGTAAGAGGTCCACAGAAGCTCCATTCTACTGCAGCTCTTACCCTCATAAAACATTTAAGATGCTCCAACCAATTAGACATGAAAAAATTAAAAATCCTACATGCTTTGCTTAATTTGGGTTCTTGAGCTAGATTTTCCTAAATTAAATCCCAGACTGTGATCAATTAGAAATACGTATTGAAAAGAAAAATATTTAATAACAAGTATTTTACACACAAAAGAATGAAGCTATAAGTTCTGATTGAGAATAATGTTTATTACAAGGAATTCAAATAATATTCTCTGATTCCTTCTCATTAAAATCCTATTTTAATGTTACCATTTACTATAACTGAGCAACTAAAAAACAAATTAAAAAATTAAACATTAATTTCAAGTATTAAAAAAACTGATAATCTCTCCCTTTAGATTAATCCACTTGCCTGTCAAAGTTTGCTCTTAAATTCTTTACTCTTAAAATGTGAATGGCTCAAATAATTTAAGATAAAACAGGAGATAAAGAAGACTAGCTTCAAATGAAGTAGACATCTTTATTAGCACAAATTAGAGTTTATAAGTACCTGTTTCCTTTAGGACACTGAATTGGGAACAACCAAGAGCTCTCACACTTCCCAATTTTAGAATGAAGAGCTCTGGGTTGCATTGAAAATTAATTTTTTTTCCTAAATAGGTTTTCAAATTCAGATATAAACAGTGTTTGGCTGATTACATGATTTGTGGTGGTGAATCTTTGAGTAATAGTGAAGTTGGAAGATGGGCAGACTTTGGTGCAGTCAGGTTACAAGTAGAGACACTCTAATTTTTAATTTAATGGGTTATTGTGGTGTGTGGCAAGGGCTGAAACTTGAGTGAGAAATAAGAAAATAATTGTCTGAGACATGAGAACTGTGTAAATTTGCTTTAGATTTAAAATAAAGTTGTTTTTGCAGGACCAAAAAACTATGCTACATATTTTGTCAAAACTCATTTCTGATTTCTGAATTTATTTTCAAAATTCTAAGAAACAAATGTAACTGTTCATTTAGTATATTCAACAGGAAACTTGTAGTCACAAATTATTAAAATCTCTGAATAAAGAAATAAATTCTGGAATATAAGACATTTAAATAAGTCTCAATAAGGAGTCTGATTAAGATGGTTCCATAAGTTCACACTTAAAGATATGACTTCTTTCCCAAAAACAGCAAAAGCAGATAATCAGTTTGAAATAACTCAGCCCAAAAAACAGTGTAAATATCTCCATGTAGAAGTGGAAAAGAAATGGGAAGCAGTAGTAGAAGTTATACTCAGTGCTTTCTGGGTTCTGGGATAGGTTGCCCAGAATCCTGGTTTCTGCAAAAGTTAAGAGTCTAGAAGCCAGAACTTGAAGCAAAGACTGTTCATGAAACTCATCATGAAAAAAGTCAAACAAAAGTGCTGTTGACAGCCAAGAGAATCTACAAGTAAAACACTGATTTATTCCAAATAAAATTAATTTTAGGGAATACTTTGTCTTTAAAATAACAATACTTATAATGCTCAATTCATCTTTTTCAACACTAGACAAATGAAAACAGTGGCTATGTGAAAAGCTTATTAGAAACTTAGAGAACAACAAAAAAAATGAACTTGAAACTCTCAATAAATTGTAGAAATGCTGAGTCACAAATGCAGAACTGGTGAATTTTAATTGATGAATGTACTCAAAGTGCATCACAGATTGATAAATAAAATGAAGAGCAGTTAGGAGTCAGAGAATACTCTGAGAGGCTCTCACACAAGTCCAAATTGCTCTGTAAAGGAAAAGGAGAGAATTATTAAGGTATTTGAAGATAAATAGCTGATGCATTCAGTAATTGAAGAATTCATAAATCCTTATATCACAAATGCATTCTAAATGCGAAAAAATATATAAAAATAAATTTCACATCTAGACGGTACAGAAAAATGAAGAATATTAAAGAAAAGAGAAAAATTTTAAACTGTCAAAGAGAAAAGACTATTTATCTATTAAGAATAATTCTTAAACTGGCAAAATTTTCATATACAACAGAAAATAGAAGGCAATTTAATAATATGCAATGATATCTTCAAAGTGCTGAGAGAAAATTACTGGTAACCTCAAGGTTTATACCCAGATAAACTATCACTTAATAATAATAATAATAATAACAACAATAATAACAACAATAAAAAAACAGAGAGCAGACTCAAAATCAAGAGTTTCACTAAAAGCCTAAAGAATGCATTTGAGCAAGAAGAAGAATAAAATAACAAATTATTGAATGGAAAAAACATTAAGCCAAAATTGATAAAAATATGTCAGTAAGTGTAATTAATTACTGATAGTTAAATAATTATTTAACCCATTTCTCATTTGCCCGAAAATACTCACTGGTGGTACTTATAGCTGCAACATTTACCCTGAGATAACTCGCAATTTATAGGCCTAACTGTACCCCCAAATTTTGCCATGAAATATTTCACTTTTATTATTATTCTCGCATCACTCCAGTATATCGATAGTCTTTGGAAACAAATAACATCATTCTATTGATAGCAATCTGTTTTTAGCAGTGATATTTCCATTTACAAAATATAGTAATTCCCAATCGCTGAAAATGTCAAATCCTAGAAAACATAACATTCCTACACGTGACGTTAACATCATTCCTGAACAATTATTAGTTGGAGATTCATTTGATGAATCTGATTTATGTATAATACATTTCTGTTACATAAGGATTAGAGACAACTTCTGTTTAGAGATAACTCTAAGAATAGTTTTTATATTTTATTTTCACATTGGAAACCAGTGCTCTTTGTCTCAGCCTCAAAGATCACATTTATGTAAAATTAACACTCACAGCAAGCTGCATTATTTTTAAATGGGAACTGGGTTACAAATGTAAAATTAAACTCTAAAATAAAAAACTGAATTCTACATGATAATAAAAGATGAATTAGAAAAAACTGTACTTATTTATTATCCATAGAAAGTATACTGTCTTTGGTAAAATTCATAAGTACTTATATTTAGGAAAGCTCTGCCTTAAGCACTCCAAGTTTATATCATCTCAGCACATGTGCACTTGTTCTCCTCATTTGGGAATGTATCCCCTTAAATCTTCTCATGGCTTTTCTCTTACTTTAATTCAAATCTCTGCTTAAATATTGCCTTTTCAGAAGTTAGAGGTCAGAGAGGAGATGACAAGTTTATTTAAAATTGCCTTTTATTTGTCACCACATGATAGTATATACTGATTAATTGATAATCTCTCCTATTTGATTTAAGCCTTGTAACAGACATTCAGCTAATGCTTGTAGAGTGAATGAATGGATAAATAAATAAATAAATAAATAAATAAAACCTAAAACAATGGTATGGTAGTAAGGACTTCTGTAACCAAACATTTTCCAAAGTATTTATTACGATAGTAATGTAGGCTAATAGAATATTTGAATGTCCCCTTGTAAATGTTATATTAGGTCTGTGATATTGCCAAATATCTGGGAGAACAATGGACCATATATATATACAGCAAGGTCAATCTGTAATCCATACATTATCTCATTTTCATAAAAGTGTAACCAATGAAGAAATTAAACCTAGACAGGTAATACGAGTTGTTCAAAGCCACTGAGCTAGTAACAAAATCAACATAGCACACAGGCCTATCTGACTCTAAATTCAGTGCTTTTTCTACCATACTGATCTTCCTAATCAAATGCCTCCAAAGTACCTACTTGTGGGAGATATTTTGCTTAACTATTGACTGCGCTTAATTTAACAACATCACCACCTCCTTGCAAGCTCTTGGCATCACAGAGGGGAAACTAGGATCTACATCTCTCAGAATTCCCATCCCTCCATGATTCTAGTTAGAATTTTCCAGTGGGTGGCTTTCACATGAAAATGAGAAGTAGGAGAAAATAATGAACATTATTCTTCTGAGACACTAGCAGCCAGACATATGGATAGTCAAGAGATTCACAGTAGCTTTCCAGGGAGCTCTTTGCAACTTCAGGCTGAGATCATCAGAAGTGGCTCACTGATCTTTGCTATCCCTCTTCTTCCAACAGAAGCCTCCAACTGTTATGTAAAAATCCTTTAAATCTGGGGTACATAGAGTGGGTCCTCTTTTCCTTACCAAGTACTCAATACATGCGTTTTGTATATGCTATTTTATGTTATCAACACATCATCCTTCTAATGGATAAGAAAACTAAGGAATAGAGGTTTAATTGCTCTAGATCACAATAAATGACCAGCAATTGATCTCTCAAGCCTATGCTGATTCTGATTAAATTGGAGGAGTGTTTTGGGAAGAATGCTGAGGTTACTTAGCTCAATGAGAAACAAGGTCATAATTTCCTAGCAATATCATTGACCAGGCATGGGTACAGAAGCAGGAAGTTGTGGTAAATGTATTTTTCAGCCATGTACTAAAATATCAAAAGAATAATGACAATGGTGGTTTGGCCCTCAGTGACCCAAGTCACACTTTCATTGGGCAATTGGTTAGCCCTTTGCACAAATCAGAATTAAAGACATAGTTTCATACATTATACATTGTAAATTAGCTATATTGTTATTTTTTTCATATTTTTAAAGGTTTCCCAATTATTTTTTATTGCCCACTTAATTACTATAAACCCTTAATGGGTAAATAACTTATTTTCTAAAAGGTTTTTACATTAACATATTCTTTTCTGGTCTTTCTCAGACAAAACACAGGCTTTTACTAAAAGCCCTTTGGTCACTCATTGAATGTTTAATTTATCCCACAGTGCTGTGTAACCCTGCAAAAAAGCCAGCCTCATACATAAGAACAATAATAACTATAATGTGCTCTGTACAAGCAAGATTTGGTACTTCCTTTATGAAACACTAAAAGATAGTAAAAAGAACTGTATTACTATTATTACCCAGCACCGTTATTCTTGTTTTACAAGTAGTATGCTGTTTAATTGAATTTCCTATTCTGTAATCTGTACTTCTTTCAGAATGAAGGAAATGGAAAATCAGAGGAGTCTAGGAACTGTGCATTTTAAACAAAAGGCAGGCATTATTCCATCTACCATGTGTCTGATCTTTGCTCTTGGTTAATCAGCCACAATTCATGTCAAGTCATTCATCTTATTTATATTTCAAGACTACAGTTGATACACTATGTAGTTTAGCAGTTAGAGAAAATGATTAATAGGTCTCCTTATCCTCTGATAAATCATTGGGAATATAAAGATGGGACAAAACAAACAATAACCATAAACCAGACAACTAGTGGTCCAGAGTAGAACTGCAGTCATTTATTCTCACTATTTCTGAGAAAGAAGGCAAGAATTTGATGAGAATATTTCTGTATTTTCCCACTCAGGGCTTCTTATTTACAAATTAATTTATATTCTTAATTTATTTTCTGATAATGCAGGAGATTGGTACTATATTTTAAATGGACTGTGTCTTAGAGTTTTTTAGGACTGCTTTCTGAGTCTAATTTGAGGTTAATGAGTGCTTTGGTTCAACTAGTGTGTGAGCTCTAATGTCAGCTGTTCCCATTGCACAAGCAGAATATTTTAACCACAATTTGTCAGGTGATTATGATCTGCTTATATCCATTCAGGTGGCCACTGAATTGCCTGCAATCTGCACCATTAATTGAGTTGCCTACTTGGTTGTTAAGGGAACTGAAAACACCAGCTCAGCTATTTTTTCCAATCTGGCATTTTTCATGTTTGCCATTTTATTATATTAGTTATTTAATTTCTCTGGTTTGCATTCACTTTTCCATTCATAGTAGAAAAATACATCAGTGTATCAGTGTTACCATAGTTTTTAGCCTGCATAAAACCTGGCAATGCCTTTTAACCTGACCTTGATAAACAGAATACTAAAATTTTCACAGTGAAATGTAGCTGGTCTTCAAAAAATAGGTTTAGTTCACTAGCATGAGAAATAATGAAAACAGAATAATTTTTCTATTTATCAAACAAAATTATGTCCATGTACTTCCATTATCATTATCTACTTCATTCTTAGTGGAAATACTTAAGCAAATATTAATAATCAGTATAATATTCCTGAGGACGCTAGCTCTGTCTTCAGACATAAAATTAAAGGAAAAGTTGAGCAATTAGCAAATGGGCTTTGTCCACAAAGACAGTACCTAGAAAAACATGGTTAAAGCAAAACTTTGCCCTCAATTAAAAAAATCCTTTTTTTCAATCCTTTCAACCAGTTTTTTAAAAATAGTAATTGATTCAACAAATATTTAATGGGTACTTAATTTGTTACAAGCCCTTGGATAGTCAAAGGATAAAAACACCTTCAAGTAATTCTAGAAATGGGGTAAACAGTGAATTCAATCCCACACATCCTCTCCAACCCCTATCCACTCATCAAAAATCTCAGTTTGGTGGCCCAAAATATCAGAAGAAAATCAAATGGTAACATTGAAAAGGTAGTACCTCTATGAAAAATACATGAAGCAAACTAAATAAATTATGAAACATACTCATATGTCTTCAGCTAAGCATAAAATATGTGTACATTTTCAAAATAGAAAAATAGATTCAGAGTTTATGACTACCGCCGTTAGGAAAACAGGTCACTATTCTATCTAAGTCCCCATCCCAAGAATTTCTTCCTGAATATCTAGTAAAGACAGAGAAGCTAAACAGCCTTGATAAAGACAGAAACAGTGCATCATGGGTGCCTACAGGAGGAGACCTAAACAGCAACAAGCTCATCTGAGACTCTTCGCTTCATCAGAAATGTACTCAATAGTGACAGCTACATTTCTTTTTTTCCTGATCAGGAGAATGGATCTCTAGGAAACAGCAGCAAGAGATAAATTGTAGGCATTCATTTACAAAATGATTGCTCATTGTATATTGATTCATTGGACATAGATTCAATTAATATTTCCTGAGTGTCTATCGTGTTAGGCATACGTCATTTACCAAGAATCCTGCATGTGTCAGGAATTGCATCAGTATCAGTGACGTTTCTATGTCCTTGAGAAGAAAAATAAAAATTCTAGGAAGATCCTGAGATTCATTCTTTCCCCCAACCAATTGTCAATCCAAAGTCATATTACTTCTATTTAGGAAAGCCACACACAAGTCTGCTTGGGGTGAGTTTTCCAAAACCTCTGTGAGGAAAAACCGTCCCATTATGAAAATTTTAAATTAGCTCTTTCTGGCTTATAAATCATTGTTAATGAGGTTAAGACCACCCAAAACCTAGGGCAAACCCTAGATGACACCTAAAAATAGAGATATTTCTAGCAAAGGATGTTTAGAAGAAATCACAGAGAAGATAATTTTAATTTAAGGAAACTTAAAGAATCAAAGATTTCACTTGAAAAAAAAAAAACCTGACAGTTATTTAATTGAAATAAAATGCAATTTTTCCTGAAAGGACCCTTTTGCTTCTTAACGTGAGACAACAGTAATTTAATTTAGAAAGTGTTAACCCCTGAAGTAACAGATATATAAATCATATTAAAACCACCTTGGAAGTTGTAGTGAGCAATAAAATAGATTTGCAAGGCCTATAAAAGAGTTTAGTTAAATGACATCGAAAATATACACTACGTAGCAAAGAAGAGGAGCCAGGCTTAATTAAAAGCAAAAACCATTTTCTTTTCCTATTTTCTTGTTTGTCTCTTCACTCACCTACAGTTTCTAAGTAATTTTCTGATTCTTTCCATTAAGATTTATTTTATTTTTTTTCTCTCTCTTTCTCAGAGTTTGTCATGAGTTTGGAAGCCACTAAAAATGAGCTTAGCTCCATTTAAAAATCAAACCAAATCCCTGTTTACCAAATATTTGATAAGAAATTTTGCCTGTGTTAAGTCTACAAAATACTATTTTTTGTATGATTATAACAATTATAGTGCCCCAACTTAAATTTTTTAAATGTTTTGGGACAACTCTTTTCATACTTCATATAAAAGCAAATAGGTTTTAGATTCAGAAATTAGCAGGTACTTAGAATGACACATGTAAAATTGATTCATTCTTTGTGATTCAAGGTCATAGCCTTTTTAAAAAATTATTTTAATTAGTTTCATGTATACAGTACATTAATTAGACATCTATATAGTTCATAAAATAATCCCCCCAATTGCTCCCTTCCTCCCCTGACCCTCCACCTAGCCAACATATTAATGCTAAATGCATTCTCTATGCCATGCTCCCCGTCCCGTGATCATTCATCAGCTACTAATTTGTACTTCTTTAACCCTTTACTCCATTCACCCAACCCCTCAAATCCCCCTCCCCTCTGTCCATCACCAAATTGTCTACTATGTCTGTTTTTTGGTTTGTTTGTTTTTTTATTCCTTAGATTTCACATATAAATGAAATCATATAGTGTTTATCTTTCCCTGTCTGACTTAAATACCTTCTAGGTCCATCAATGAAATATCTTTATCTATTCCCTTCCTTTTAGACTGTGTCTGTCTTTTAATCTGAAATGAGTCTTTTGTATTTTTTCTTAGCTTATTTTTGTCTGGGAAGCTCTTTATCTGTCCTTCAACTCTAAGTGATAGCTTTTCTGAATAAATTATTCTTGGTTGTATATCCTGGGTCTTCATCCTGTAGAATATTTTGGCCAAGCCCTTCTGCTCTGCATAGTTTTTTTTGAGAAATCAGCTGCCAATTTTATGGATTTTCTCTTTTAAGTAATTATTTGCTTTTCTCTTGCTGCTTTTAATATTCTTTCTTTGTGTTCAAACTTTGACATTTTAATTATGATGTGTCTTGATGTGGGCCTTTTTAGATCCCTGATTTTTGGAAATCTCTGAACTGCCTGGGGTTTTATGTCCATTTCCTTCACCAGGTAAAGAAAGTTTTCCATCATTATTTCTTCAAAAAGATGTTCAACATCTTGATATTCTTCATTTACACTGATCAGAAGAATATTTGGATCCTTAATAGTGTCCCATATGCTCCTTAAATTATTTTTATAGTCTTGGTATCTTATCTCTTGTCATTCTGATTGCATGTCTTTGGCTTTCCTATCCTCTAGAGAGGGCATTTGATCCTCTTCTTTATTCACTTTGTTTATTCTTTTTTTTATTCCATTTAATATACTTCTCATCTCAGATAATGTGTTCATTTCAGATTGGTTCCCTTTTATAATTTCTATTTTCATTTTTATGTTTTTTATCTTTGCTGAATTTATCTACACTTCCCAAAAGTTCATTGAGCATCTTTATAACCAGTGTTTTGAACTCTGCATCTGTTAGATTATTTGACTCCATTATATCTGGATCTCTGTTCTCTTCTCTCATATGGTTTCTGCTTCTTTATCTTCCCATTTTGGCTGCCTTTGTGTGACTGTTTCTATGTACTAAGCAAAGCTCCTCAGTTTCCCGGTCTTATTAGTGTGGATTTGTCAAGGTGTCTGGTGGCACAGTCCTGAAAGGGGTTCAGCTGCATGCCAAATTTAGCTCAAGCTTTTACCCCTCCTGTTAAGATTCAGCAAGCAATCTATAGATGCTGTGCTTATAGTTGCTTCAAAAGGCCACACCAGAAACCAAAGCCAGCTGCCTTCAGTGTTGAGTCTAGGTGTTGCTCAGCAAAGAGCTCCTGACTCACTCAGGATATATCTGGATGTGGCTTGGATGAGACTGCGAGTTGGGGTAGGCAGGGTTTCAGGGAATCTTCTGGGAGGAGCGACCTCTGTTATCCAGTTTGTTGATGTCATGGTTGTTGATGCTGTATTTGTATACTGGTAGTGGGGAGGGCTCAACAGAGAACAATGGATACTGCTGGCATTTTGACTCGGCCCTCACTCTGACAATATCTCCCTATAAGTCCCTGGTGCCCCCTGAGAGCAGCTCAATTGGCACTGGTGCTCAGAGTGAGCAGGTCCGTCACCATGAAAATCCACGGCCCCTTTAAGAGTTTTCTGCCGCTGCCGCAGCCTCTGTCCCTCTCAGCTTCTTGGGACCGGGCACCCTTGTGTCTTTACCCCTTCCTACCTTCTGCCATTGGAAGATGGGTGCTTATTTCTGTTCATCTATATCCCAAGTGATTTTTCCTTGCTGCTGCTCCTTGTTTCTGTCACAACTTTGACTGGGTTGCTAGAGGGATGAACACAGCCTCTATTATCAAAGCCATTTTTTCCCCTCTTTTCAGAGCCTTCTAAAAAAAATTTAATCATTTGAAGACATGTAAATAGCATATGCTTCATGTTATATAAAGCAATGAAATATTATATAACCTTTATATTGTCTATTTATATAGAATTTTTGCTATTAACACTAGTAACGATGTCTTTACCAATGGAGCAAAACAATTTTTGGAAATGATCACTAAACTGACAAATCCACAGGTTGTCTGCTTTTCATATTTTGATGTTATATATTATCATCAATCTCTGAAATACATTTTAGCCAGTACTGTTGTCTGTTGTAAACAAGAAGAACATGATGCCAGGACAGGGAGCACTGAACTGTCCCAGTTATCAACATTTCAACAGTCTAAAGTGTGCTTCCTAAATATTCTTATTCCAGAGCTGTCTATACTTCAGAAAATTGGAACTCTACAAAAATAGGGTGAACAAAGAATAGAGCAATTCCTCTAACAGCCTGCGGTTTAAAAAAGAAAAGAAAGAGGTGAAGATTCAGGATCTATTGGTGAGGTGCTTTAGCTCTTCTACAATATTTTTCTTTTCATATAGGCCATGGACTTTGGACAGCAGCTTTGACCTAAGTTCACATCCAAGTAATTTTGTTACTTGCCAAGAACAACTAGAGTTGGCAGGAAGCTCTAACACACAAGTGTTAGTTCCTAAATAGTACCAAATAAGTCTTCGAAGAACTGTGTTCAGACACCCTAATGAGGATCTTATGGGGAAAAATAATTCTTGACTTGAGATCCAAAAAACAAAACACAACAAACTCCTCCCCAAAAAGTCACTTTAGCTGATTTTTCAAATTCTTTTAACGTTGGGAGAATTTCTCTTTATTGTTTATTTTTCTTAACATTCTTCCTCTACAAAATCTTGATTTGGGAAACAAAGTATACTTTCCAAACATCTACACAGAAAGGGCTCACACAATAATTTTGAGACTTAAGGACCATAAGATTTAACTCAAAAGCTGGGAAGAAAATTCAATTTTGCTTCGCAAAATTTTTATGAAGGTTATTTGAGGATTATCGAATAAGACTGCATGTCATTTTATCTTTGTAACTAGAGGGAATGGAAAAAAAGTGCCAATGGCATCATTGAAGGTTTTCACTAAATAATTATTTAGTAACATTTAAACAAAATTTTCATATTATGTATTTACAGTTTAGGTCTACCACTTTGCTAACCCCAATACTAGTAGAGGATAATCTATTGTAGACAGAATAGGTGTTAAAATACCTCTTTTTCTAGGAGAGCCTACTTGTTTAGGTGCTTTCTGGTTTTATTGAGGTTATTAACTCATCAAAGAAGTACTAATCTTCTGAAAGAAGTTAAAGGTAGTTTTGGGTCATGGTCTGCCCAACACCATCTTTTTTGAAGCAGAAAATGTGTACTGCAAGCAAACACCTGAGAAACCTGTGATCCTGTCAATGTTAGGCACTATTGCTGTTATAAGAATGAAATGACCATAGGAATAAGAGATAACAGCAGCCACGTATAATCATATACTAAAGAAAGCAATCTTTGAAAAAGTTATTTAATTCTTAAAATTATTATTTTTTTAATTAATCAAAAACAAAGGCTTCCAGATCTGATGATGAGCCAGCTCCAGCTCATGGAAGAACCATGTTCTGGCAATCAACCAAGCATTCTACTGAAAAGAAGTACTTGAATTTTATCACAGATTACAAAAAGTAAAACAAAAAATATTAGCCTATTTTGATCATGAAAATAAGGGGAATTTGTAATTAAATGAGTTTAATTTTGAATTCTCAAAATTATGAGTTTAAAAATAATATGTTTATTTCTAATTATAAGAGAAATTTTAACTGTAGATAAAGTGTAATACAGTGAAACATACAAAGAAAGTAAAGTCACCATAAACCAGTAATCAACAATGTCCATTGTTGAGCATTTGCTATGTATGCATGCAGGTGTATATATTTTTTTCTATGTTTATATGTATATATTTAATAAAACTTGTGTATGTATTTAACATAAAAGCTCATACCACATTTTTGTTTTTTAAAAAATTAATGTCATATTTTAAGCAATTTCTCATATCTAAACCAATTTTTTCAAAAGCAGAATTTTGACATTACAGAGTTGTGGTGAACAGCCTCTGAGATTACTGGCATTATTGCCACCTCCTTGTGTTCATACTCTGTGCCTTCTGAGTTTGTGTGGGACCTGCGACTTGCTCCCAATCAGCAGATTATGGTAAAGTTGACACAGTGTACAGATTACTCATATATGAAAGTTATTCTATTATATAAGATGGCAGCACCCATCTTGCTGGTTTTGGGTAAGTCCATGGCCATGTTGAGAGTTCCCACGTGGCAGGGAACCAAAGGTGGCCAGTAGTTGCCAAGGATCAAATTCTGGGTGACAGCCAGCAAGAGACTAAGGCTCTTAGTACTACAGCTGCAATTCTTCCAACAACCTGAGTGAGTCAGGAGACAGATCTTGGCCCAAACAAGCCTTAGATAACACTGCAGACCCTGCAGACATTTGATTGCAGGCTTGTGATACCCTAAGCCAAAGACCTGGGACTCCTAAACTGATGAAAATATAACAATAAGTACAATATAACAAATAATATAATATAATAAATAAGGCCAAGGGATTACCTAGGAATTATCAAACTGAGTAACATCTAGGTGTGCCAATGGTACTTTAGTACAAAATCATTTATGCTTAGTAGGCTCTCTAGCAACTTATTATCCAAATCAAATAAATATATTTTTAAAAGTATTTCACATAAGATTCAGTTAAATAGAATTTTTTTTTCCTGTGGTACATAGGCTTAATTTGACCCAACTGATCATCATATTACTCTTTCTTTTACTCGTACTTTTTAAAAAAAGATCTGGAAAAGTCATTTGACTTCATTAGGTACCCTATCCTATAAAACAAATTTCTAATTCTCCATAACATATATATAAAATATGGCTCTGAATGCCATATGCTAATAAATATTTGTGACAAAAATCACTAATAGTAATATATATTTTGAAATTTACGGTCAAAGAATTATACCTATTGACTGCAATTACTGACAAATGAAGAACCAGATTAGCACTAATTGGAACAGCCTTAATTATCCTGAAAAAATGATTACCTGAAAAATCCTAACTTCATCTAATGTAGGCAGTTACCACTCAACACACATAGTGGTGGGCTGAGTATCTTAGATTTTCCAGACAAAGTTGGGAGATTCAGATTTTTCAGCTAATTCTTGTTTTTAAATATTACAAATCAAATCAAATCAAACATGCTGAATTCAGCTAACAGGCTTGTGACTTACAGTCTCAGTGTTTACTTCTTAAATTATGACAACAATTGTACACCTATTTAGCAACTAGGGGGAAAAGTAAATGGAACTAGGAATTGATAAGAACAAAATTGCAGAAAGGGATTGTTAGTGAGACATAGAATCAATAAATCAACATATGTACTTTCCAAAAGCCTAATGTACTTTCCCCAGGAGATCAGAACGTCGCCAAAGGAGTTTTCTCTGAAATTCACAATCAATTGAAATTTTAAGATGTGCTTGTGAAGACTTTTGTGAACATATCTTTTGGTGGATTAAATGTTATAGGTAAATATTCAGATAATTAATTATTTGAAAAGAAGAAATGAAAGTTACGAATTATATCAAAAAGGTTCTGTTGATACCATATCTGGTTGTCATGAATGTAGGCAAACAATGAGCAGACTTTCAGTTCTCCTTTCCAACTACAAAGTGTTTGATCTTTGAACCAGGTAGTGCTCTATTTGGCAAAGCTCGCTCTGCATCTTGAATTTCAAAAGCATTGAAGTAACCTTATAAGCCAGCTTTCTTGAAAGAGTTCTCCCATGGTGGACATAAAAAAATGCAAAGTATTCTATGAAAATATGCTCTCAGAACTACATGATACTAAAATTCTTCTGATATAAGCAGGTCAGGTTGCACTGTTCTTTTAATTTCAATAAAGGCCTTTTTTTATAACATGTTATGTCAACATTCTAGTAAATTCACATCTTAATTTTAACTAGTCTGGAAAATTAGACAATTGTTATACAGTTAGAAATTAGGCCAGAACGTTCATAGGAAGCTTTTTCTCCCCAAGTTTCACCTAGCTAGGTTAAACATTCCATCTTACTGATGATTTAACTCCACTTAGAAAAAAGTATAGGGAGTTTTTGCAAAGATCTTGAGATTCACACAGAAAAGTAAAAAGAAAACACACACAAGGGCTTGAAGAGGGAAAACATACTGCTTCCCAAGAATAGTAGACAAGAGGGAGTCTGGAAGAATGTATGAGTGAGCTTGACACATGGGTCAGAAGCTAAACAGGTAGGAGAGGCAGAGAGTAAGGCATGAAACCAAACCGAATAAAAGGAGCCCCAGTAAGAGACAACAGACAAGAGGACAGGAGCCTTCTGAAGTGCAGTCATGGGCACTTATCCAACAGATTTGATGGATATGGTCATACAGGCTGGATACGTGTGCCCGACATGTTCCATTTTGTTCTGTCTCTTAAGACGTGTCTTTCTTTTGTTGAGAAATTGTCTCAACTCCAACATCATTCATTCTAATTAACTCTGAATTCACAATCAACCAATCAGTAGTTGCTTAGGAAAATGGGATTGAGAGCATTTTGATAGCACTGAGGAGAGAATTTTGTAGTTAGGACCTTGTGGGTTTTGATGTTGCTTGGTCTCATCCTAGAATGTCCTGCTTTCTTGACAAATTTTTATGTGTCAAAGGATAGCGTTAAATGAAAGATTCACTGTCTACAAAGTTATCTCTGAATTTAGATTTTAAGACAAACTAAGGTCCAAAACACATTCTGGGGACCACACACAGCTTTTCTAAGTTTCTAAGTCAGTACACTAGTGACAAATGAATCTGGGTATTTTAAAATCACCTATATCTTATCCTATAATTTGGTTATATAAGTATGGTAACTGGACAGGCCTTTTAAAGGTATATATTTTTTTAACTTAAATCATTGACTTGCTTATGTTTTTGAATACCTAATTTCAGAGGAAATTACAGGTAGTTAAAGAGTTTGAATACATCTTCCAAGATTTCCATTTTAATGAGTGATAGCATTAAAAAAAAGAGGGGAGGGTCAAAACCTACATTAACTTTGGAATCTACAGGATACTATTATCCACAAAGCAAAAATATTGATATATAAATAGTGTTTAGGTAAAAGTTTTCAACCAAAATCTCCTTCTCTGGGAATAAATGCTTGCTGATGGGCAGACTTTCAACATGATCCTAATCATCCCATACATCTCAGAGTAAATAGAACTAGAGTTGGGGGAGGGGAGCATGCACAGTCAGGGGTCTGGGTTACTTACATAATTCAGTTATTTTAGGTTGTCTTAATAACTCTGAAAATCCTCAACAAAGACTAAAACTGCTCTTAATCAAACCCCAAATCTAAATTTTTGTAAATTGCAAGTAATGAGTCTTAAAGACATGTAAAGTTCTTATCCTTAGAATAATTCAATGTTTAGAAATAATTGAAAGAAGAGTACAAAACCTTAGTAAAACATGTTTATAAATAGTGGCTTTTTAAAAATGTCCCCCAAACAATGAGGATACAAAATTCATTTAAATTTTACTGAATATTTAAAGAACTTGTAAATAATAATGTACTATTTGGAAAATAAGTAGAAGGTAGAACTTTTAGTAAAATTCTTCTTATATGTAGGAGAGAAAACTGTGTTTTGCTATATTTCTAGGTTTTCTATAATAGACAAATTATAAAAATAATATTTTTCCTCCCTAACACAGAACATTAAGATTTAAAAAATGTGTTTTAAAAAGACTCCCTAGGGATTAAGAAAGTTGCCTGCCAAAAATAAGCACTCCCCCCCCCATATTCTTCCCGCCCACCACCTCTTCCTCCTTTTGTTCAAAGGTTAATGTACTTTGTATGTCTCCAGTGGAAATTTTGGCTTGCTGCTGTCCATCATTTGACAATAATCCCTTTGTGTTCTTAGGTTACAGACTTATTTTCTTCAAATGTATTATATTATTATTCTTAGAATTAAAATTAGAATTATTACACAAGAATAGCCCTGGATTCCCAAAGACAAGGGTCTGATACATTTGTAGACAGTAGGCTTCTTTGAACGCATATCCAAAACTCCCTAAACAGTTTGAGTTACTGCCTTGTTTCTGTAGTTTTCAATACCATCTTTTTTGTTCTAGCTCATATTTAAATAAATCTCTAATTTGATGTGAATTTAAAAAATATTATTACTTGGCAGGATTTTTTCCTGACTATTTACTTTATAGTCACAAATTTATTAATTTTCAATTTTTCAAATATTTTAGATGAATTTTTGATAGCATTTGATTAAGTCCGATAACCTCCTTTCCCATTTTCTCTTATTTTTTCTATAAAAATCAGTTTTATCTAGCTAATGCCTCTTTTATAGTCTATGTGGAACTTTACTCCAATTTAAATAAAAATTAATACTTTTTTGTAATTTCTTTCATCTGATGTTTCTTTATTCCTTTCAGTCCCCTTTCCTATCTTTTGACCAGTTTATTATTTTTTTCTTTTTCACAAACCCTTAGAAACTCTGAGTAGTTGTTTTGTACCCCATCATTTCTTTATAAAGCAATGTTTGAAAAAAATCAACAATAAAACAAAATGCCATGCAGATATACACATGTTCATCCATCTTTATAAAGAATTAAGGTGACTCCTATGGATGGATCAAAGACTTTTTCCAACAAACATTCTACCCTTTCTCTTCCATTTGAATTTCACTAACCTTGTCAGAGAAGTGGATTCTATTAACCATGCAGAGATAATGGTAACATTTAACCTGTATCTTAATGAAAAGCACCATCTTGAATAAGCATAGAATTGAGAAAAACACGCTCCTGTACTATATTAAAACAATGCAGTATAAAACTGTGGATTTGATTAGTGAAAGATAATGTTTGAAAGTGTTGTGTAAACCACTCTTGAAGTTTTATAAATTTCAAGATAAATGGTCTCATGATACTAATATAGAAAATCTAAAGAGAAAGCCTTGGGAGTATTGGGCTATAGTCTTTAGGATTTTTTTTTTTGCGGGGGGGGGGGGGTCATTAGTAACCATAAGTTGAAATTGAGCATAATAAAGAACAAGTACCAATTTTAGGCACACATTTAACTGTGCCTGAAGATTACATTTGTATATCCTCTGAAAATAGCACTAGTGAATAGGGCTAAAATCTATTTGAGTCAGTATGCTTTAAACTCTTCCTGAGTGAAGATGAATAGTATTAAGGGATGTCCCCCTAGCTCCCTTCTGTTTAGTATCACTATTATTAGATTGTTGATTATTAGAGAATAAACTAAAACAGTTAAATTTAGCCTCATGGCTCAACTACCTCCCTAAAAATATTATCTCCTTAATGAGTGGCAGGCCTCTAAAATATGTACCATATTAAGCAAATATCTTGTGGGTATTTCCTGACAGACACAATCAGGCCATTGCTTAGAGAGCAATTTATTGAAAACTCTTAAACTCTGAGAGACTGAAGTATACAATGAAAAGTATATCTACACTAACAAGATATCCAATTAGATTTTTCTATATCTCTTAATTGGGAATAAGGCCCAAAGGTGAGGAAAAAGATGCTAGTTATCCCAGAGTCTAAGTTGGAGAGACACCAGTGAGCCCCCAGCAGTTAGACTAGCTGTCTACCTGCAGAGGTTTCTGAGGGAGGCACCAGGGTGTGCCCACTACCAACAGGATCACCTTCATATCTACCCCACTTGCGTAAAAGAGAGAAGTGCGGTTGTATTCTATGTTTAAAGTTTACAGAGAAAGCGCTTTTCTCTGCAAAACCAGGTATGAGTGGAGAGTGGGACAGTCTCAAAGAGTCACTCATAAAGAGGTGGCAGTGCTGAAAAAAGGTGAGACTGGTACCTCAGCCCCTGGATGAGTGCTAAACTGCAGCACCCACAGGCCTACCCTGGGGCAGCCACCAGATTGAGGTGTGGTGACGATATTCTTGGGGGAGATGTTTGGAAGCCTCAGTATCTAGCTTGTTGTCATTTTAAGTGACTACCAGGCCCACTTCCCCATAGGAACAGAAAGAGAGGCATGAAATGTACACCAAACATTTCAGGAAATTACTGAATACAGAACCTGCTCCAAAGTTTTCTATCAGTGTGAGGCCTCTGGAGCAGCTCACTGTATTAGGGTTGCAAAACTATGTAGGGTGCCTGGGTAAAAAGAGGACGTCCTCTCAGTTTCTGCTGGCCTCAGAAAAACATAGAAAGGAACCCAAGCATCTCCTATGGCTCCATACGTTGAAAAATTTAGGATGACAGAGGACAGGAACCTATACAGAATCTATGTGACTATTGAACTAAATAAAGGGACACCTAACCCAAGAAATGGACTGTGATGCATATACTGATTGGCTCTGACAGAGACAAAGGAGACAGCTCCTTTGAAAGGAGGATGGTTCTTCAGCAACAGAGGAGGCTATTATTCCATGAAACAGGGGACTATAAATCAATCATGGCTTGCTGTATCTAATAGAACCAGATACAGCTAGAGCAAACCAGAGACAGCTTCATGAATTGACTTACTACAGCCTCATAAGCAGAGCATTCTCTTACTCACTGGTGATGGAGAAGAAGGTAGCTGCAGAAAGATAGAGACCGAAGGCAGGAGCAAAGGTATTGCTACTAGAGCAAGTACAGAGGAAGTGTTTAAGAGGGAGATGAAACATCTCCTCCACCACAATTCAGGCTACTCTGTCCATAACCAAGGATGTTCCTGGTGGGGTCAGGGAATAAGTCAAGCTTGGAGCTGAGTTTAAGGTTGAGCTTATAAGATGAATAAGAATGTGTTTTAAACAGCAATTGAGGATGTCTTAAATCAAAAATGGCTGGAAAAAATAAGAAATTTAACCAAGATTTCACTATAGAAATTAGAATTGTCACTATAGCACAATTGGGGGAAGTTGCAATTAAAACACTCAATAAACTGACTAATACTCCATTATAGGGAATTGGAAAAGGCACTTCTAGTCCTCACTCTGCAGCTTAAGAAGAGTATGATGGCTTTGACATAGCTACTTACTTGTCTCATCTCAAAATCAGTCCAGAACTATGTCTGTTCATGTAAAAATCAGTATTAGCCAAGGTCTACTCTTGAGTATAGCATGAGTGCTTAAAAATATGAGCTTTGGAGTCAGATGGTCTTAGGATGGAATTCTGTTAGTAGCTAAGACATTTTC
Source organism: Macroglossus sobrinus (assembly GCA_004027375.1). Taxonomy (NCBI): domain Eukaryota; kingdom Metazoa; phylum Chordata; class Mammalia; order Chiroptera; family Pteropodidae; genus Macroglossus; species Macroglossus sobrinus. Next base: position 719,905 of record PVKZ01000051.1, read on the forward strand.
ATCTACTGGAGCCTCAGTCTTTTCATCTGAAGAAGTGGGGATAATTATACTTCCTTTGGATGGTTGATACAAATATTGATTGGATATGAAAAACACTTTGTTTTTAGTAAGCACTCCATAAATATTATCTTCGTTGATATAAATAAAATAATTCTCTCCCTTTCTGTCTAGATGGCAATTATGATCATGATAAATTTAAATCATTGTCAACACACTAACCTCTTTGTTTCAATTAAAGGTGCCAAGGTCACTTTGGCCTATGTTCATAATGGCACCCTGTAACAGCGCTGATGGACAGCGAGTCTTGTTGAGACACTTTGAAGAAACAAAATATTGCAAGTGCTTGCCAGCAAACTAGCACTGTAAGGGGAGCTCATTATTTAAACTAATCGTTATTTGTATATGATTCAAGATGTAGATGAGAAGTAAACACTACTCTTCTAGACCCTACACAGTTCTTTCCTTCAAGGAGTTTTTCTCTTTTCCCTCATTTGATTTATTCTCAATTTTAATTTAATTTCATGTATATGGAGCTCTGCCAAGGTTGGGAGGACTTAGATTTTATCTACTTCTAAATATTTTTTCCTAAAACTAGTTTTTTTCACAACAATATTTCAGTACCTTTGCTTCCCCAACCCACTGAAGGTGGGCACCAGCAGCCCAGGAAGCAAAAGCAACCCCTCAACTGTCCAACAGGCTACAGCAGAGAGAAACATTTGACTATGCAAATGTCCACAACCTTCAAAAACTTGGGGAAAATATAAATTAGAATGATTTGAAAAAAGTATTCAGAAGTGCCTTGGCAAAAACCTTCTGTAGCTATTTAAAACCATTTCCAGGAATCAACTGTCTTTTGCCACATCACATTCTTCCCTGTTTTTCTAAAGGTGATTTCCTCATTTCTTGCTGTAGATCAAGTTGTAAAAAAATTATACTCCTTCTGTTGCACTTTAACAATAACACTTAACCTTCTTTGACTTAGTCAAAGTGAAGGTCTAAGGTTTTGCTGGATGCCTAGACTGCCACAACTGATTTTTAGAAATATTCTTACCTTTTATTCTTACCCTCTCTTCTCATTCCAATGTGCTTACAATAATACTGACAATAGAATAATTTCTATTTTCAGTATTTCTAAGTCCAATATCTCTGCTATCACTCCATCACCATCACCAACACACACACACACACACACACACACACACACACACACACACACACACTCACACACCTTTTCCCTGAGGAAAAATGAGATTAAGTGACAACTACAGGTGCCATTGATAAGTCCAAGAGTGTTATTGAAATGAAATATTTTAAAAATGCTGAAAGAGAAGTTGGACAGGAGAAGGGAAAAAAATTGGGACATATAACTAAAAGAAAGAAAGAACTGAGAGTGGTAAGCATTGTGTTAAGTTTACCACATGAGCCAATCTGTTCCATTAATCGCTTTAATTCTTTTACTCAAGATAAGCTGATTATAGAACCTTTCAGAATTCCCATTATGGTTCATTTTTTTCCTTCTTTGAACTCTCTTCATTTCAATTTCAACTAAAAATTATCCTCTACTATCACTTTAATTTGCCAAAATTTCATGTCCAATCAGTTCTATTCATTCTCTTTAGGACAGGTTGATTACACACAAATGATATACCAAGATGATGGTGGCCATCTTTAAATAAAACTAAGACAAAGCCCCTAATAGCTCATCATTTTTCAAAAAATGCATCTGAAATTTTTTTTTTCTAAAATACATGTATTCATTCCTGTCATAATGCAGCATTCCAAAAACAGCAACAGCCTCTCATTGAATTTTTCTATGCTGCAGGGGCCTTAAAAACACTTGAATCCTGATAACCACCCTGGGGGTTAAGTACTAAAATCATCATGCGGTGGACATTTCTTTTGTTTCCCTAGCATCTATTTCCCCTTTTCAGATAAGCAGGCTCAAAATTTTGATTGGGGATCCATTCACCACTCCCTAATCTCAGTCCATCTGTTTGGATGGAGCACTATCCTCAGCTCCAGGAAATGGAGCTTGTGACCAAGGCTAGCTATGGCAAACACTCTATGCCCTACACACAGGAAGTAGCCGGGGATGGGCATGTCTTGAGATAAGAGAAATGTGCTCTTTAATGATCTTTAACCTGGAAGATTAGCGGTTGAAGCTGATAGAAATGGCTTGCCACCACAGGGGCACAGCCTTAAGGAAATGGAACCAAAACAGAGAGCTGAGATATGAGAGAGAAACAAGATCCTAACAGAGTCACCATGACATCATTTGGACCCTGGATCATATTGAATCCTGAATTCATGCCAACACCTCAAATTTAGTCACTTGAGTCAATCTATTCTCCCTTTCTTTTCTTGAGTCTGACTGGATTGGTTTTTCTACATCTTGCAATGGAAATAATCTTAATTGATATGCAGAATTTTATAAGTAAAAAAACTAAGCCTCAGAAATTTTTTATACTTGCTCAAGGCCATGTAGTAAGTGGAAGACCTGGATTTTGAATACAAGTCTCTCTCATCAAAATACCATGTTCTTCAATACAACATAAAACATGAAGGCAATGGTATCCTTTTGAGGGGTATGATGGCTAATTTTATGTATCGACTTGACTAGGCTATGGTGCCCAGCTGCTTATCAAACATTAATTTTGATGTTGCTGTGAAGACATTTTGTAGGTGTGATTAACATTTATGGTCAGTTGAATTTAAGTAAAGCAGATTATCCTCCATGATGTGTGAGGACAGGCCTCATCTAGTCAGTTCAAGGCTTTTAGAGTAAAAACTGAGGTTTCCTGGATAGGAAAAAATTTTGTCTCAAGACTATTACATAAATCCTGCCTGAGCTTCCAAGCTGCTGGCCTGCCCTACAGAATTTGAACTTGTCAACTCCTACAATCATATGTGCCAATTACTTTAAATCCCTCTTTCTTCTCTCCTTCTTTTCTTCTCTTATTCTCTTTCCTCTTTCTTTCCCTCCCTCCCCTCCTTTCTCTTTCTCCATGTATGTGTGTGTGTGTCTGTATGTGTGTGTGTGTGTGTGTGTGTGTGTATATATATATATATATATATAGAGAGAGAGAGAGAGAGAGAGAGAGTAGTTTCTCTGGAAAATCTTGGCTGATACAAAGAGTGACTTAGAGAAGGTGGGAAAGAATCAAAGGAAATGTATTTCTCTCCCTCAACAGGTCATTTTCTATATGACTTTCCGAATAAGGGAAGAAGGACAAAGTCCCATGATTAAGGTCATAAATATATTATTTCCATGAGAAATGTGCCTCATGAGAAATTTTAAGTGAAAAAAGTTTGTGGATATTTAAACATAATTCATGTCAAATTCCCTGTGAAATACTTTTTAAAATTTAGGCTAATTTTAAAAATAAAAGGCAACTAAGGAGCATTGGTTTGAATAGGCATGAGATTTTCATATTCTTTCAAAGAGTTCAATTGCAGTTAAGTGTAGGGATAGAGTTTGGAAGGAGAACTGACATATTCTATCTTAATTCACACTTGATTTCTCGTATCATTCTTTCCTGTATTCATTGCATCCACTCAAAAGACACAGCATTGTTCAGTATAATGTGTATGGTATCTGAACTGATCAGCTTGGCTTCACACTGCAACTGTGCTGACGTTTGCTAAAATGCCCAAAGCCAACGGAATGAATAATTCAGCTTCCCTGAAAGATATGAGGGAAGGGCTCTGATGAGTTGATAAAGAAGAATGCTGTTGTCCACATCTGCTTTTAAAAGATGTAAGACTTGTCAACTCTATCCTACTTCTCAAATAAACTGTGAAATTCACAACACCAAATTGAGATTCCGATTTTCAGCCACAGCTATTCTTAATTTCTGTTTCACTGTACTACAGGCACAGAGAGATAAGTCAGATGATTTGCAGCATGAGCTATAAAAGAAGTTTCAGAGAGACAAAAGGAAAAGAGAAGGTTTGGTAGGTTTGGAAAATTCTTTTAATACACTATAAAATGTGAAGCAGAAACACAATGGCTTAATGAGTTTCTGTCTCTGTACTGTGACAAATCTACAATTTGGCCATTGTAAAAGTAATGATATGTTTCATTAAATTCATATGTTCTTTTAATAGAGTATTTAGAGGGAAGGCATTTTTGCTTTAGAAATTAGAGCAAAGAAAGCTGATAAAAGCTTCAAGTTGGTGTTCAGTACTTCCTGGAATACATTAATAACATTCAACCACCTTTTCAAACACACAGACAAATCTCAAAGCAACACTTTGTCTTCCCACTCATAATCCTAATAATGAAAGGTGAGAAATCCTTACATAGTTTCTCCTTTCCATCCACCGCCCCCTCCACTGCTTGCACATGCAAACACAACACACATACTACACAGTTTACTAGCACACTTGGATCTGGAGGTTAACATCTTACAACTACTGGGTATTCACTTGAGTATGTCTAGACAACATCCTCTGTGCCACTTCCCAATCCCCCGTAGGGACTGCTTTCCCAAAACAAGGTACATAATTCCCATAGGCTCACTTTCCTTTTCACAAATTACCTCACATTGGGCATTCTTAGGTTGAGTCTTTCAAAAGCTGACCCCAAACAAGGGTTTGAATACAAGAACTTTATTTATGAGGGGATCCAGGAAGCACTTGAAAGGGGGTCGGGGGATAAGCCAGGAAAGCAAAGAAGCCATTCAAGGAGGCACTGTTGAGCGAATTATGGTCCTGGGCAATGGGGATGTGATCCTGCTGAGAATGGCTGGGAGCCTGGGCAAAACATATCTTCTTTCTCCCCTTGGGGTATTTATCCTCCAACTCCCATGTGCCATTGGCCGAGGGCGGCTCCTGGGGGAATGGAGTCCCAGCACTTCTGGCCTGCACTATTTGTGGATCAAGGCAAGCTGTTAGGAGGACAAATAGGCTTGCAGTAGGACCCCGTGAGCATGTGCAGGAGAGCTGAGAGGTTGTGGGTAGAGCAAATATAGCTGCTAACAGTGCCATAGGATGAATTGTTCCCTAAATCATTCACTCAGCAAATTTCTTTTTACCTCAATTGTCCAGATGCCATATGGCAGATTTGTCAAAGCCATCACTAAAACATAGTCATGTAGCACACTTCCTCTGCATTCAGAAGTTTGACAGTGGCAGATTTTACTCGACTTAGGCTTTAGGAAAAACCTGGGGATTATTCTATAACTCTCTAACAGAGGCAGCTGGAATCTATAAACCCACTGTGAAATCTGGATGGGATCAATGACTTTATTTTCTAGAAATATCTTACTTCTTTTATTGAGATTTTTACCCCAATCCTGTGAACATAAAAATAAGGATGGGATGAGAAGGAAAAATTTACATCATAGAGCAAGTTTATATCTACAGAAAAAAAAAAAAACAGAAGAAGGATAAATTTCAATGTTTGTTATAGTTTTCTGAAGCAGGGAAGGTGGACTTCTGTTGTTGTCCATTGTTTTTCCTAGAAACACCCTTTACTGAGCCTGAGGAGTTAAATGTTGTCCTAGGAGTGAGAATCTTGGCCACAAACTCTCTGGGCATCCTGAGATTATGTAGAGGCATTTTCAATTTTAGAGGCTCACTCATTTCCAGGCTTCCATTTATTTGCTTTCATAAAATCAGAAAAAAAGCATTAATACTATATTACTAATTATATCATATTTCTCACATATCACCTGAATGCTTCCTGAGAATGGGGTTGGTGAGAAAGAGGGAGCTAGAAGGAGACTAAAGAGAGATACAGGTGAGTAAGAATGGTGACCTGGAAATACAAATATATCCATTTAAAAAATCTAAGCAAAGAAATGAATTTACAAATTAAGTATTCATGGAAGGTGTGAGTTGCCTCTAGCACATTCTTGTTCTTTAGTCCCAAGCCTCTGCAAGAAGAATCCTTCAGGTTAAGTGCTTGGCCCTCATCCTCATGGAAATGATATATGAGAAGAAGCTCTGTTTCTCTTAGTACCTGCCTTTCTACATCTAATTTTCTTGTCCTTAGAGTCATTAAGACTTCTTACTCAAAGTCCTAGTATGCCTGGGTCTAGGAGGACATTGGATGGCACTACAGGGCCACCACAGCGCTCTATCAGACAAGCGCTTTTCTCACAATGTGACTAGTCCTTGAAGACACAAGAACAAATACCACAAAGGGACTGTGCCGACGTGTGTGTGTGTGTGAGTGTACGTGTGTGTGCCTTATGTATAAGCACATGCATGCATATGCATATGAACTGAAGAGGAGCGCAATAATTCCCCAGTATGCTACAAATAAGAGAACAGCTGCATGTTTCAGATATTAAAAGAATGTAAATTGGGTTGAGTTTTCTTTTGGCACAAGAACAAGGAATGCTTAAGTTTCCCACTTGCACTTAATTTATTTTTAGGTTTATTCACCACCATTTGTCAGGTTTCTTGAGCTTGACCTGAAACTAACCTTTAGATAAACGTGAAGGCAAACAGAGCCCTGAAACTCTATCTGTATGTTCTTTTGTCTTGGGAACTGTAAATCGGGGCATTAGGTGAATAACACAGCTTGGCTTTGTGTCATGAAAAGTAATTTGGGGCTGCGGTAAAGGCAGGATTTATGAAACTGTCTGGCCAGGCTTGGGCAGAATGCCAGCTTACACCTGCTTTGCAGACATGGCTGTGTGCAGTTGGTCACACTGCTGAAGCAGCCAAATTCCTTTCACTGGATAGAGGCACTGCTGTGATGGCCAAAGCAAAAAGCAGGTAGGGGAGGAACCTGGAGCAGAGACAGGGGTGGGAGAGGCAGTCTTTAGGAAACGAATCAATTACAAACTTTCCTTTTCTCATTCCTGAGCAAAACTCCCTCAAAAAAAAAAAAGTCTCTGTTTCAAAAACATTTAAGTAATCTTGTGGGGTTGTCAAGAAAAGGAAAGTAAATTAATTTTGCAAAGTTTTCGAGCTCATTTTTAAAAATAAGGGGTTGTGTCATAACTAAGTTTGCTATATAATTTATCATCCAAACAGGGGCACTTTTCAAAGTAAAAGAGGGAATGGCTATAATGAAGTATGCTGAGGCAGCATCCATAAATTGGGACTGTCCAAGACAAAACCGGGAGGGATAGTGATCCTAGTCACCAACATTTACACTGCCACACAATGAACCCACTAAATGACTGTTGTGTTACAAGGATGCTTTTCTAAGAAGTGACAGAAATTATACTGTCTCTTTGATGGAGCTGGATTACCTCCATGAAGCAGATGGCCAAATTGTCATGATGCCAGCGCACACCACAGAATATCCATCGTAAAATCACTTTTTCATATTTTTCTATTCCTTCCCTTTTTCAGAAAAGTGCAAAGAGCTCAGTAATTCTCTGCTTTTCCTGACTGGAAATAGCCAGCAGGTGACATGCCAGCCTTGTCAGCATCTGATTAATTAGGATTAAAGGCACAAAGTAGAATTTACATGCAGAATAGTACTGTTCTTTGTGATCTCAATGCTAATGAAGTTTGACATAAACTCTCCCTACTCTAGCAGAGTCATCTCTTCAAATTTCCAACTTTCTTTACACTTTCTTACATTTACAGGTTCACTAATATACCAGTTTAGTTTCCTATGACACCATAACAAATTATCAAAAATTTGGAGTCTTAAAACAATAGGAATTTTATTTCCTCATAGTACTGGAGGCCAAAAGTCTAAAATCCAGGTTGGGCAGGGCCATGTTCCTTCCCAAGGCTGTAGGAAAAAATCCTTCCTTGCCTCTTTCGACTCCTGATGGCTCCTGGTGTTCCTTGGTTAATGGTCAAGCATAACCCCAGCCTCTGCCTCTCTCTTCACATGGCCTTCTTCCCTAGGTTTCTATGTCCTCTCCTCTCTCAGAGGCACACAAGCTATTGAGTTCCAAACCCACCTAAATCCAGAATGATTTCATCTTGAAATCCTTGACTAATTACATCTACAAATACCCTATTTCAAAATAAGGTCACATTTTGCAGTTCTAGATGAACAGACATTTTGGTGGGGGAGGGAGCATGAGTCAATCCACTAAATTAGTGAACTACAAATAAGTGATTAAAGTAGCCTTTTTAACTCCTGCTTTCTCCTACCCAATATCCAAGTAATTGACCAGCTGTGTTCCACCACTATGACCCCCCTTACCTCTAATGTCTTTGCTTCCATTGCTATCTAGCTTATGAAAGCCCTGAGGAACTTTTTCAGTCCAGTGGCAGCCTTCCATTTCCATCTTCCCCATGGACCAACCCACTAAACTACAAAGGATAGTCTTATTGGTAATTTTCCAGAGGCTCTGGGTTGTGAGTTTCCATACTGATACACCCAGAGATGCACAAAAATAACAGGACAAGGTAGCATATGCTGGGAACCTTAAGACCCATACAAAGAGGTGAGAGACCACAGAAAGATGCTGTCTACAGAGAATGTGGAACCTGAGCTCACCTTAATAGAAGCCTAACAGAAGATTGAACGAGTTGGAAGAGAGGAAAGGGCATTGAGTCAAAATTTTAAATTTCTCTTTTAATCTTCAGCTACAGTGATAACCAAAACATCCTTTGGGCTGTAAAAGGCACAAACAGGCTTATGTAAAAATGGACTGACTCATGAGAAAGTCCTAGTTTAGGCCCAGGAATGGCTTAACATTGCTTCTCTAAGAATGTTATCGGAAATAAACCTTTCTCCTTCCCTTGATTTGGGCTTCCTCTGTTTGGACTTGATTCTCTGAGAAAGGGTCACCAGCTGCCCCAGGCTTATACCTATCATCTTAGTAAATCCAGCAGAAAGTACATGTCTCTTTTTCAAAGAGTTCCAGCAAAAGCATGTGGGCTGATGCTGAGTAACTGTGATTGTCACACATCCACTATAAATACTCATTCTGGCAAGACGCTGCTATACTCCAGTCCAGGTCTGAGTCACTTGCCCAGTTTGGAGCCATGGGGAGGGGTTAGCCACACACACCATGTGGATTAAGGTGAGGGAAGGTTCATTCCTCACAGAAAAGCTATGGTGATGTTACTCGGGAAGAGGAAGGAAGATGGGCAAGCCAAAACAACAGATGCCCACTCTACTTTAACAACTTCTGCAGCCACTTCCAGTACTATCAGAAGAATTTCTAGCCAGCTGCTAGAGCTGAATCTGCCTCCCAGCAAGTTCGCAAGAATACGAGATGACTGTTTTGACACCACATGTACCCCAATGCACTTTATTTACCTATAGCACCTTAGACTCTATTTTCAAGCTACTAGACAAAAATATATTAGTCTGCTAGGGCTGTCATAACAAAAAACAATAGATTGGGAGGCTTAAATGACAGAAAGTAATTTTCTCACAGTTCTGGAGGCTAGAAAACCAAGATCAAGGTGTTGGCAGGGTGGGGCTCTCCTGAGACCTCTCACTTCGGCTTATACATAACTGCATTTTCCTTGTGTCCTCACATGTTCCTTTTTGTGTGTGTATCCCTGGCATCTCTTCTTTTTCTTATAAGGACATCATCCTATTTGAATAGGGCCCCACACTTATGACCTAATTTAACCTTAATGACTTCCTTAAAAGCCCTAGTCACATTGGAGGTGAGGGCTTCACCGTATGAATCTAGGAGGACACAATCCGATCAATAACAAAAGGGCAAACTTATTTTTATTCCTTTACTTCTTACGTGTAATAGTAAGATGAGGAGTAGTAATACATTTTGACACCGATTAACTCTGGCATGTGGTGCCACTTCAAATATTTTTTCGAGTGAAAGATCTAAAATGTTTTTCAGTTTCCAAGTCATGATATCTCAGAGGTCACATTCTGATCCCAAGCACAGCCAGATTCCTATTAGTCTTCCCATATCAATTAACCCTACATTTTTCCCCCCATTTAATTGCCAGATGTTTTCCCTTAGGTCAACAGGCCACACTAGACTGCTGCCCCCAAAAGAGTGTTTTTAGACATGAATGACACATACACACATACAAATATTTTATGACATGCTACATAATTATATCCCAAACACTGATGTTATAGTGAAGCATGATTTATAGTACAATCTCGAAGCATCCTGGTGCTTTATTATTTGAATTCTTCTCCCTGTAAGCCAGCATCAATATACAGAAAAGACTAACTAAAAACATGTGATACCTGTTAAGTGTAACATGAAATATGACACTTAAAAGCAAATTGGTTACTAATTCTGGAGCTGAGTTTGTTCAGTTCTATTTAAACCAAGTTGACTGCTCTAAGGAAACATTTAGAAATCAAAATCTAGAAAACAAAAGTAGAATTCAACTCTGAGTGTGTGTTGCTTAATAAAATCATTCTGACTCATTTCTCCAGCTCCTAATGCCTCGCTAAGTCCTCTCAGCACCTGTAATACAACCTTCACTGGGGTTATTCAGGTGCTCATAACACCAATTGGTAATGCACCAAGTCAGCGTACCCCTTTATGATAATTTGACTTCCAAGTCATATGTTAGAATTCATTTGCCAAATAGTGAACTAGCCCTTGGATCCCAGTGTGCAATTTTAAAAGAATTCACAAATTAAAAAGAATAGTGTAGAAGGCACCTCTAAAATATTTTCATTTGGAAAAAAAAAATAGCATCTACCTAACACATTTGTTCCTTCTGACAACCCCTGGTTTTAGATGATTTGGGGAGAATTTGGCATGTTGTTCCTGGCATTACTATCTCCCTGGAACCTGGACAACATCAACACCTTCATTTTTGTAAAGACTAAAACCAGAGTTACCTCAAATTTTAGATTAAATGAACCTTATTTACCCTCAGAAGTAATCTTTGCCTCACGCCTCCTTTGGAGGGAAGGCACAAGCAGCAGGTGAGTGTGCATGAAAACTCGGTCTCTACAGACTGTGTGAGAATTCACACAAAACAAAGCTGTGTACCACGGCAGTCCAATTTAAAGTGGCACAATCCAAAGCTGTTTTGCATTAACTGGGCCAGTGTTTAATAAGCCTGGGTATGTATTTATATTTAGCTTTGTAGAGTACAATATAAATATAGAATAGTCGTCAGCTATGGGTTTGGGCTTATATGTTACAGTCTTTAGTGGTATTAACAAAAGAGAAATAGCACTGAGTAGTGATTATATCCTAGTTTCATGAGGACTCTTTTGAAAAAATTTTTTGCTAAACTGAAAATGAAGAGGATAAGATCTTGAATGTAATACCTGACAGATTCTATTATGGTTTCTGTCACCTTTTAGTATATTTCCTAAGTGTGCATACTATAGAAAAGGGCAAGAAATTAATGGGGTTGCCAAAAGAGTTGGGTTACACGGCATGCAGAAAGCACTTCGGCGATATTATTTGCACAATTTCTGTAGGGAGTTGTGCAATGGAGACCTTAAATTTAATATGTCTGGCCGCCTTCCACCTGGACTCAGTTCAAACCCATTGCCTGCAGCTTGCTGAATCCAGAGTGGGAAATCAGTCATTATATTAGGAATGGATGGCCAATGATTCCAATTCACATTTTTCAGCTGGTATGTTTTTTAACCTGGAGCAACACCAAATTGGAAAATTCTGCAATTCTGCAAGCTGGGCATTAGAGCTTTATTGCGGTCTAAATACATTTCTAGTTTGAGGAAGTTGACAAGATGATTTTTCTTTAGAATTTCTTTAGTTGCTGTAGCACTGACAAAAATGTCAAGTTCTACCACATCATCACCTTCCTGCTGATCCTTGTGTTTCTCACCTGGGGTAGGAGGATAAAGTCAGTGCAGTTAAACTGCAACCATATAGATAAACATTGACCTGACTCCTTTAGATACATTATATAGATTATAAGACCATATTCACTAAAGATGAAAGGTTCTTAGAGACTGTTCTTTTTTAAGCAATGCTATAAAAAATGGGCAAAGGAAATGAAGAAGAAAGTGATAAAAAAGTGTCAACCACATAAAAATATAGTCAATCATTTTAGTAGCGAGGAAATTAAAAATATAATATAAATGGGATCTCATTTTTTATTCATAACACCGAAAACTAATATCCAGTGCTGGTGAGGATATGGGGCTACATGCTTTGCTGGCAGAACAGTGAATTGCTATGACATTTATAGACATTATCTATAAATATAAATTAAAAATTTAAGTGTTCATACCGTTTAACCTAGAAATCCCAGTTTTTAGAATATACAAGCATAAAAACATGACTATATAAACCTGAAAGAACAAGTTCAATGCACCATTATCTGAAGTGGCAAAAATGATTAAAACCCAAAAATCTATCAATAGGGAAATGTTAAATGGTATAGTGTCTAGGATGTAACAATTTTAAAATTGGCTCTATAAGTATTTACCTAGAGGTGGTTATTTTAAAAAAAGAACAAATTACAAAATATTGTGTAGAGTGCAACCACTTTTAAAAAATGAAACAAAATAAAATCTAGACATTCAAATATGAGTGTGCATTTGTATATTTGTGTGTGTTCTGTGGAAGGATATACAAAAAAGGAGTGAAGAATATTAAAATTTTATTTCTACAATTTTGCATTATTGTCTTTGTTAAAATAACTAAGCATTATTTTACCATTAAAAACATAATAAAATAAAAGGAGAAAGGACAATTAATTTTGGACTTATAATTTACAGGTATATAAGAGTTCTCCAAAGAAAAACTTCCAATAGAATGTTCTGTCTCCTCATGGAAGCATTCCTCTCTTTGAAACTATGACCTCTAGACCAACAGAGTACAAGATCATGGGGAAAGGAGGCAAAAATTTTTCTAGTGGGTTACTAGGAATAACAGTGGTGCCACTCCCATTTCCACTCCTTGATTCCTGGGACTTGTGAATCCATGCTATGGAAGAAATAGCATCATATGTTAGATGATGATATTGAACATATACTGCCTCTCAGAGAACACTGGCCCAGCCTCACAAGGTATTACCAAGTAGCTAGCATTATAATTGAGTCTTCAAAAGCCCATTCCACCATTGGATCAAGCCATTTGTCTCAGGATGTTGGGGAACATGGTTAATGAATTCCATGAGCATGAACCCATAACTGCATTTTCTTTGCTATGAAGTGATGTCCTTGATCAGAAGCAATGATGTATGGCATGCCATGATGGAGAATAAGCCATTTTGTAAGTCCATGGATGGCAGTTTTCACAGAAGCATTGCATGTAGAGAAGACAAATCTATATCAGAATAATTGTTTATTCCAGTAAGAACAAAGTGCTGTCCTTCCATCATGGGAGCAGTCTACAGTAATCATTTGCCACAAGCTGGCTGATCATCCTGGGAAATGGTGCCATATCAAGGGTTCAATTGTTGATCTCTGTTGCTGGAAGACCAGGCACTCAACAATGGCAATAGCCAGGTCAGCCTTGGTGAATAGAAGTCTCTCTTGCTGAGCCCATGCAATACCTCCATCCTTGCCACTGCAGGCACTTTGTTCACAAGCCCACTGGGAGATGACAAGAGTGACTGGGGAAAGAGGCCAACTGGTATTCACACAACAGGTCATCCTATCCACTTGATTATTAAAATACTCCTATGCTGATGTCACTGTTATGTGAGCATTCACATGGGACACAAATATCTTCACATTTTTCACCCATTCAGAGAGGTCTATATACGTATCTGTTCCACAGACCTCTGTGTCATCTGTTTTCTAATTATGTTCCTTTTGAGTCCTTGAACATCCAGGCAAACAATTAGCCACTGTCCAGGAATTAATATACGTTCACACCTTTAGCATTTCTCCTTCCAAGCAAATTAAATAACCAGGTGTACTTGAAGGATTTTCCTCCACCCTTGATCATCAGAGATGTCCCAAAAAGAGGCTGTAGTACTGTAGCTGTACTCTTTAGGATGATGCCTATATGTAGTGCAGATTTATCTATAAACTAGGCCTGAGTTTTCTCTTCTTCAGTCACTGATCATAAGAAACTAGGCCAGAGATGTAGGTTGGTAAAGAGAAGATACTGTAACAGGAATGAGGACTATAGGCATTTGGGCTACTTCCTTACATAACTTATTTGTGTCTTCAGGGCTTGCTCAGACCCAATCTTGTATATAACCCTCCCATCTGATGATGGACTGTTTTTGTGCAGTGGGTCAGATAATACCAGGTCATGGTTGTAAAGAAACTTGAAGGTCCATGGTTAAACGTTAAGCCTCTATTAAGGCCCAACTTCAGGCCAAAAGTTATTTCTTAAAAGAAGGGTAGTTATCCACAGAGGGTGACCGGGCTTTGTTTCAAAATCCTAAGGGCCTATGCTGTGACTCACCTATAGAGGTCTGCCAAAGGCTCCAAACAGCATCTTGTCCAGCACTGTCACTTCAAGCACCACTGATTGGATCTGCTGGTCCAAGTGGCAGAGCAGCCTGGATCTGTCACAGAGCCTTCTCTTATTCTGGCTGGGCTCAACGCAAAACTAGCAGCTTTTCAGGTTACTTGGTAAATGGGACAGAGTAACACTCTCAAATGAAGAATGTGTTGCCTCCCAAATCCAAAAAGGTCTATTAGGCTTTATACCTCTTCTTGAGAGTTGTAGGAAGGGTCAGACACAACTACTCTTTACTTTAGAAGGGATGTCTCAACATGCCCCACACCACTGGACCGCTAGAAATTTCACTGATGTAAAGGCCCTTGAATTTTTATCAAATTTATTTCTGACCCTGTAAACATAAACATCTTATCAATAAAACTAGAATAGTTGCTACTTCTTGCTCACTAAGTCTAATCAGCATAATGTCATCAACATAACACACCATTCTGATATCCTGTGGAAGGTATAGGCAATCAAGATCCCTATGAAGTAAATTATGGCATAGGGCTAGAGTGCTGATCTACTTCTTAGGCAAGACAGGGAAAGTGTATTTTACCTTTGCCAGATAAAAACATACTGTTTCTGGTGGTCATTAATAACAGATATTTGCCAAATTAATAGCTACATATCAGGTACCAGGGGATGTGTTAATTTGCTCAAGCAATAAAACCATATCTAGTATAGCAGCTACAATTAGAGTCACCAACTAGTTAAGCTTATGCTAATCCACTGTCATTCTGCAAGATCCATTTGTCTTCTGCATATACCAAATAAGCAAATTAAATCAAGATGTGGTGGGAATCACTGCTCCTGCATCCTTCAAGTCCTTGATGATGGCAATAATCTCTACAGTCCCTCCAGGAGTGCAAAACTACTTTAAGTTTACTATTTTCCTAGGAAGAAGCAGTTCTAATGGCTTATATTTGGCCCTTCCCATTGTAATAGCCCTTATTCCATGGGTCAGGGAGCCAATATGGGAATTCTACCAGTTGCTGAATATGTCTATTCCACTTATGTTTTCCAGAATGGGGGAAATAACTATAGTGTGGTTTCAGAAAACAAATGGGCTCATTGTGAGATGGACCTCAGCTAATACTCCTTTGAGCACCTGACTTCCATAAGCCCCTACTTTGACTGGTGAACCACAGTGACACTGCAGATCTCTTGGAGTCAGTGGCAGTTCAGAGCTAGCATCCAGTAAGACCTGAAAAGTCTGAGTATCTCCTTTTCTTCAGTACACAGTCACTCTGGGAAAAGGCTATAGCTCCCTTTGGGAGAGGCCTGGAGAAAAATTAAAAGTATAAATTTTGGGCAGTATGCTGGTGTTCTTCCTCAGGTGGACCTCACCTCCCTTTCATTCAAGGAATTCTGGGTCTATACACTAGCTCAGATCTTGGATTGTCTGAGAGGTCCCAACTCTCTGTTTTTATGATTCAAGTTAGACTTTTGTTCACTGACCTAGAACTCTTTCACTTATACAGATCAAGTAAGAATCTAGTAGGCTTACTAACTATTTCACTTCTAGGAACACCATGATCAATTAGCCAATACCCAGGTTTCTTTGAGTGAGACTATTCTGATTGCTGCTTTAAATTTGCTGTCCATTTAGGAGCCATGCCTATGTACCCTTTGGTGATCAAGTGCTGCCACTTGGCCCCTGCCACCCCAGAATCCAATTATTCCCATTGCATTTAGGTTTCCAAATTTAGATACAGCAGTTCCTACTGTAATTTCTGACCTACAGAAAAGACTGAAGACATAGCACTTCACCAATTAATTTCTCACAGTCATGGTGAAAGGTGTGTCCTCAGGACCCTCCCATGGTGAGTAAGCAGGTCTTAAATAACAAATCCACTCTAACATTCCAATAACTCTGAGCCCTTGAGACCCTCCTTCCTCTATAGTATACCAATGCTGGACAGCATTTCAAATATATACAGTAGGCCACCTTCTGTTGCATATTTTAGCAAACCAACCAACCAATTAAAGCTCTTTCTAACCTCCCAAGCTATAATTTTAAATCTCTGCCTAGTGACCCCATATAAAAAATTCAGCCTGATCCAACTTTATGTTCCTTCAATCATCCCACACCCCTAATATCCACTCCCACATATATTTCCCAGATTTCCATCTGTATAACTTGGAAACTTATGTAATTCTTTCAGAGCGTAGTATATCTCTTTATGGGCCATGTGGGCCCCACCCTTTGGTGCCTGCTGAGACTGGAGTCAAATTAAAACTCTAAAAGTAGAGAGGAGCGGCGAGGATAGATCCTGAAGAGAATTAGTGGTCACCTCAAACCTTGCCTCTTATGAGTTTTTTTATTAGGAGTATCTTGTGGTGATATTTTGTGTATCTCTACTGCCATATTATACCATGGACCATCAGTGCCCTCTTCACCACTGGAAAGAGAGTCATTCCTGTCTTTAAATCTATTCAAACTAGAGAACCAGTTCCAGAAACTGCACAACCATTTCAGAAAACTCATCTTTAACAGTATTCCTCTAGAACCACTGTTAGTACCAAAATTCTTATCAGTCAATGTTTCCAGAGAAATAGAACCAATTGCATGGATGGATGGATGGATGGATGGATGGATGGATGGATGGATGGATGGATGGATGGATGATGATAGATAGATAGATAGATGATAGATAGGTGATAGATAGATAGATAGATAGATAGATAGATAGATATGATAACGAGGTCTACAAAATTCACAAACCTCTTGGTAGCTAAAGATAAAAATCTGGACATCATTCTTGATATCATGTTTCAGATAGTTCTAAAATGTGTCCACCTCTCTTTATTTCCACCTCTAACCATCAGCATAGCCCTCCATTGGACAACTCCCTCCTGATTGGCAGGCTCATCATCTCTCTCATGGCATGCAAAATCATCTTGCTAAAACCTGAATATGTATTCCTGCTTCAAACTGCTAATAGTTTCTCACTGTATTTTAAATCTATGCTTCTTCAAATGGCTGCAAGACTCTATGTTTTAAACTCTTCCTCCACCTCTAGCTTCATCTTCAAACACTCATCTGACATAGACCCTGCTTTGCAAATCCTCACCTCCCTTGAATGCCCCAAGTTCTTCACTATATCAGCACATTCTCCACACAACTTCATCCCTT
This sequence comes from Macroglossus sobrinus, assembly GCA_004027375.1. Classification (NCBI taxonomy): domain Eukaryota; kingdom Metazoa; phylum Chordata; class Mammalia; order Chiroptera; family Pteropodidae; genus Macroglossus; species Macroglossus sobrinus. The sequence continues at coordinate 737,308 of PVKZ01000051.1, forward strand.
CAGGCTTCCACAGGCTCCTTTCTGCCATTCTTCCAGTCACAGATTGAAAAGCAATTCCTAGGCAACTGGTGACTCCCAGATATTTATGGCCCCTCTGATATTCTCTATCACTGCCCAAAGTTCTACTCTTTCACAGCAATTCCCAGCTGGGTTTTCAATAATAAGATTTTTATTTAATGTCCTCCTCCTGATAGTAAGTGCCATGAAGGTGACAATAACGTCTGCTCTGCTCACAATCTTATACCCAACGCATCTTATACCCAATGCACAGTGCCTGAAATAATTGTTGAATGAAAACATGACCAAATTTTAAGAATATGATTATGATAGTTATTCATTCATTTACAATAGTAAAAGCATCTTAAATCTTGGTGGTGGCTGGATCCTTCCCCCACCCACTCACATATACACACAAATTGAAACCAACTACCTTCTTCAAATTGTAAGACTGACACTAAATTATATTGAAATTGTTTACAATTATGTCTCCTTAACTGGACAACAAGCAACTTGAGACTGCAGATTGTGTTTTGTTTCGGGGGTTATTTTAGGATGTCTGACATTTGGCAGAGAATAAACATTCCACATATGTATACAATGTTTTTTTTTTTACCTCTAAATTCCAATTAGTGAGATGATGAAATTTTAAAATACTGACAATGTCTTAATTTTTCAAAACCTACATGTAGCTCTCAATAACTGCTTCATTGTTAAATTTTATAAATTGTAGCCAAGACAGGAACAAAATATCATATCAATATGAAATATGTATGTCCTTAAAAAGAAAATCAGATTAAACACAATCCCAAATATAACACATTTTCTTTTATTATACATGCTTTCATTTACCTGATGATGTAAGATGTGGTATCATTAAAGTGTCCATCTTACTTTCCATAGGTGAGAGAAGACTCTGGCTCCAGAATGCGTGAGGAGAATCTGAACTTGACTACTGATGTTATGATTTTGACCAAGTTCCTAATTCTCTTTACATTTCAGTGTCCTCATCTATAAAATGAAGATAATAATCCTGACTTTACTGATCTGTTGTGAGGTAGCATTTGAGCTGGACGCTCAGTGATATAAAGGATATTGACAAGATGGATGGGGGAGACAGAAAATCAAAAGTCATAAGGGTTAAATACATTTTGAAAATAAACTGGAGTCTGGAATGCAAGAAGAAGCATGGTAAGAAATTAGTTAGGATGATCAAAAGCCTTGAATGTCTTTGGATTTTATGCAAGAAGCAAAAACGTTTCTGAAGATAGACTGTGTAGGAGTAGAGCTGCAAGGTGGGAATAGCGAACCTGTGTTGTGTTTGCTGCCCATTCATCTATCTGCTGATAACAACACACTAATTCTCCTTTATGTAACTGTTCCTTACCCCTTTCTTAGGCTTTTTACTTCAAATAGAATTCATTTCACTCCCAGTTCAGGGGCAACCTCATGACTCAGACTTGGCACCAAAAAGGTTGTTTTTCCTGACCACCAAGATTGGCTCAGAATGGACAGGTGGTCAAGCACCAAAGGACTGCTAGTGGGTCTTTCTTGTTAGACCCAAATCTGTAGCCCTAGATTGGCTGGCAAACTCTGTTTGCCACCATGTGGAGCTTGAGAATGAAATCCACATGGAGGAGAATAGAGTCAGCAGAAGCAAAGAGCCTGGGTCCTGATGATATTATATGAGCTGCATTTGAACCACCCAACCCTTGGACTTCACATGTACCTAAATCAGTAAATTATCTTTCCTTGAGTTGGATTTTCCATTCCTTGCAACAGAAAGAATCCCAATTGATAGTGCAGTGACAACGATAAGCAGAAGGCCAAAGATGTAAGAAAAAAGATAATGAAGAGACAAAAGTAGACAAAATATATTGGGGGAGAGAATTTAATTAAAGGCAATCTTCAATACAAGGGAGACTGTTTCTCTCATATGACTCTTACCAGAAACTTTCACAACTGTTTAAGAATATTAAAAATTTGAACAAGTTTTTGTTTGCCTATAAAATCCCACCTTATTTCTCTCTCCATCTCAAATTATTATTAGCTATAATGTTAATGCAAAGATAGGTTAGCTCATTCTTGTATACATATTTTTAAAACTTAAATACAAGAAGGTATGGATATCATGACTGAAAGTAGATCCACTGTGACTGATAGAGACTAAATGTTAATTGTCAGGGTATATATGTAACTGATACACAATAAATATTGAGAACAGTAACAGCTAACACTTGTCAAACATTATACTCTTAAAGCATTACATATGTTAACTAATTTAACTATAATTCTTTCAGGGGTATACTTTTTATTTCTTTTTTATAGTTGAGAAAAGTGAGACGCAGATGGTAGCAGAATGAAAAACTGGATAGTTTAGCTGTAAAGCTATATGCTTAAGCACTATACTTCAAGTAAGTAAAGAAATGAACAATAGGTGGTCTCCTCTTATTCCCCAGTCGTGGAAGAAACATGGCAATTGGACCAACTCTTTGTGACAATTTTGTTCTCTTGCTCTTCAGAAGAGTCACATTCTTTTAAGGTCTTGGTTACTATCTGATTTTCTACTAGATACTGTGAGGAAGCTGTGATTATTATTTCCAAACACTTAGGTACAATTTAGTACACTGAAAAGGCAATTTACTCAGTGAAAACCTTTCTAAATGCTAGCATGATAAACTGGAAGTCTCTATGTATTGTCAACTGGTAGTAAAGGAGTAGTTAATTCACTGAGAGAACATGGCTTCTTACCAGTCCAATCACCAGTAACCCTAGCATTTCCTGCTCATGTTGAAATGAACACCATGTACCACCTGTGTTTCAGATGAAAGACTTGCCCAGGAGACCGTTACAATTTGCCCATCCCATATTTATAGTCTGTAGTATTAGGTGGGATGGATGGCACTGTAATCACTAATCTGACATGAATCAACACTTACCATAATGGCACAGCATTTTCCACTTGAATTTGCACCTGAGTTTGTGCCTCTCAGCTTGAATAGAAGTGCTAATCATATCTCATACAGACAGCAATTTAAAAATCAATCTCTGTGTTCATGGAAATATCACATTTAATTCTTGGCTGATGTCACTAACACGGGAGGGGCCTGATCAACTTCTATTTGAAAATCAAGTAGTGTGCATTTAATTGTGAAATATCTCATTGTCACACAATGCCTACTCTCCCTTTGTAGGATGAATCTTTCTGAGTTCATAATGACTCCTCTTGCAGCCTTTGATCTGGGCAGTCAACTACATCTTCACTTTAAGACATGCCATCTTGAAGGTTTTCCTTAGAAGCATCAGAAGAGATGTTAGCTTTGTTTGTTTTGTTCTTTAGATAAAAATAATTCAGTATTGGTGATTAAAATAAAAGTTAGCTTCTCCACTTTAAGCTCATGTTTCTGTTCCTCAAATTTTGGCAGCGTCAACTTCAGGGCTTACAATGAGGCTTTATAAACCAGAGAAGCACTTCATGGGCATTTGTCTTACCCTCTGCCCATGAAAACATTTTGATTTTCTCCTATGGGTGTGATTTCCAAATTCTCAAATTAACCTCTGTTTCCTCCTTTGCCAGAGGGTACAGAGCTATGTTGAATGCCTCCTTCTCAATATTGTTCATACCTAATGACCTTTTAAACAAAATTTTCCTCTTTTTTTTTTTTTTTATTTCCCTGGATGTAGATCTGAGTGAAAGATAAAATTTACCAAGCAATGTATTGAGCTTCTCTTACTGAGTTCTTCAAACTTTTATTTCCAGTAGCCATATATTTCTCTGAAAAGTAATAAGCTCCTAATATTTTAGCATTTCCTCTCTCTTAACACTCTGTTAATATTCTCATTTGTGTAATAAAAATTTAAATGTCTATTTACACATAAATGGGTCATCTACTTCTGACATTCTCATGTTAGTTGATTTGGTCAAGTGGTACTTGAATTTTCACCAAACCTTATTCTATGTCATAGGAACTCAGATTGTCCTGTCCAGGGCTTGTCTTTCGAAAGAAGGCTGATGGAACTAGATCCTTATATCACTGACACATTCTTTCTTAGAAAAGTTTGTAGTGAGAGTGTTCACCATGTATATTTCTGATTTACTACCTGGATGAATTCTTCCATGTAGTCATGTAGACAAAGTTTCTTTGTTTTTTTTTTTTTCCTGCACCATACTCAGTCATCCACTATTTCATTGACTCTCTCCTTATGGTCTAGAACTAGATTTCAAATTTCTTGATTAAGTTGGCCTCACCCATTCCGTTTTCTCAATATCTAGTCGAAAGTATTTCTTTTACTTATTTTCTGAAAATACCATCCACTCTTTTGATCTATTTTGACCTTCTCTCCATTGCATATATTTCTATTTTTTGTTAATTATTATTTTTATCAACAAGCTGAGCCCAGAATTCCCAGTGGTTTGGGCAACCTCTAGTAAAACTCTTTTAAAATGGGATAAGTTAAAAGTTTATTATTGTTTCAAGGTACAATCAAAAGAGAAAGCAAAAGAAAATGTGGATTGGAACACGGTGGCCGGGGTGGGGTAGTATTTGGTCCAAATGACAGATTTCATCTTCTGTAAACCTCAGCCAATCCCTTCACTCTTTCTTTAGAATTCCATTTAGCAAACCATCAAAAAAACATCTCTCTGTGTGTTCTGTGTGTCTTTCTCAGTGATATCCTTCTTTCTATTTAAGTGTACTAACTTGAATCCTGGCAGTACTATCTAACCTATCTTCCTAAGTTATACTACTGATGTGGTCTAAGCCTATTTCTGTTTCTCACTCCACTAGCCAATGTATATTTAAATTGATAGTTTGTTCATTTGTGTATTGGTTCAGTTCTTTGTGCTGGTGTCCAAATGCACAGCTCATATGTCTATTAAAATCATTGAGCAAAGAAGAAAAAAAAATCACAAAAAAATGTTTCATTAGTTCAAGTTGGCATTTATAATAAAAAGTTGAACTAAGCTATAGGCAAAGGAGAAACATGTCTATCTACTCATCCCACTTGCATATTAGACAGTAAAATAAGAAAGACAATAAGAATTTAGAGGCTTCCATTTTAGACGGTAAGCTTTTGAGGAAACAGAGTAACTTTTTAAAATATACTGCATAACTTTTGGAATAAAAATTGAGTAAATGCTTTCCCTTAATAGTACCAATTTTATCCAGAAATAGAGGTTTTACTGAGGCAGTGATAGCTAAACTTTTTAAATTGTATGTCATTGTTAGTAAAAATTTTGAATATACGGTCCCAATGAACATATGTTTATGTAGCTCATTCACATGAATTGCTTTTACTATATTATGTGCAATATAAAGCACAAAAATCAAAGTTAAAAGAGTGAAATTAAAATACTTTTTTATGAAATTATTTTCCCCACAACCTGCTGCACATGTACCCAGTAATGGCAATTGTCTTTGACTCTTCTTTTTCCTTCAGGTATCACATCTGAAGAGTGACTATATCCTATCCAATTCATCTCTAACTCGATCTCAGTTTCTACTACTTCTCCATTCTCAACATAGCCTTATGTTAGAATCTCGTGAACTTTTTACCTGGACTCTCTTGCTAATCACCTTGCTTTCTTTAGCTCTTTCTCTCCAATTCAAGCTTTATCCAGTGGCCCACATGCTTTTTCCAAAACTCAATGCTGACTGTGTCTTTCCTCTGTTCAAGTCAAGTCCTGCAGTGGCTTAGCATTGCCTGCAGGACAGAGTTGAAACTTCTGAACATAACACAGATCTGTCCTTGTCTACCTTTCCAGGTTTACCTTCTTTCCCACCTGACTCTAGCTATATTAAACTGATTGTAGTTTTTTGAAGAAACCAATACCTTTCTTTTATTTTCACCTTTGTATGTGATAGTTTTTCTACTAGAAATGGCCTTTTATTCTTTTCTGTCTGGAAAATCTTAATATTCAGCTTAAACCTTTCTTCCCTTGGAAGGTTCTCTTTGCTTTCCTTTGCAGAATTAAGCACTTGACTTTCTGTTCTCTTAACAATTCGTACTGAATAGAGTTTTTATCATATCCCTCAATGTCTCCGAGTTTCTAAAATGATAGAAACTCTTCTCTGTTCATTTTTTAGATCATCAGTGCCTATCACATATTAGGCATAGAGTTAAATGCTTGATCTTTCCTAATAAGTAGACTGAATAAATATTAATTGAACAAGTATGTAATTTTGGTAGTTGTGAAGCAAACCTTCAAGAAGGTACTCTGCAATAAACAAAAACATTTCAATGATATATAAGAAAAAATACTTCTTGCCTTGAGTTTTTAATATTTTCTCACAGCTTAAAAGATTTAGGGGTTACCTGCAGTCTTTCCTCTTATATTTCCCAATCAGTATAATTAATGATGATAATAATAAATACCATTTGTTTACTACATGTGTTTACTTAGCACCGTGATAAGTAACTCGCTGCAATATCTAATTTAACCATCACACAGCCCTGTGAAGTAAGTACTAGTATTCCTTTCATCTTGCATATGACACAGTCAATGAGGTTCTGAAGGATACAGAGTGACTCCTTCTAAGTACATGAAAACAACAAGATTTAAAAGCAGATCTCCAACTGCAGCTCTTAACCCAAATGTTCTGCTGCCTTCAGGCCATATATCTCCAAATCTTTTTCTTGACATTTAGTTCCTTCCACTGCTAGATTGGAACATTTCCAGTGTTGTTATGATAGCTGCAAGTAGATGTGTAATAAATATGATGGTTTTACATACTGCTTATCCCATAAAGTTTCTAAGATCCAGGAACTCTTTGGAAATCTCTAGACCAGACTGTTTATGTGTGAGTCAAATGATTTGTTTCACCAAGTAGTTTGGCTTCATTGAATTTTACTTCCGCCAGCACCATCTCTTGTGTGGCATTATCATCTGCCATGGTTGAAATGCATGCTTCTGCAAATGAAGTCTTTTATTTGTTTATATTTGCTTTAGCTAATTCTTACCATATCAACAACCTCAGCTGAAATTTGTACTAAATTCTTTACTGCCTGATCATTCTTCATGGATGCATACTAGGTTAGCCTTGCAAATAAGCAGGTGGGCAGAGAGACAGTTTTAAAAATGCTGTGTGCTTTCTATGTGTTGAAATGCATTTGCTAATTTTTTCATTACAAAATTACAATCCATATGATGTTAATTAGAAATATGCAGCAAAGATGGGGCAGGGCAATAGAACAGAGAGAATTGAATGATAGCTAATATATTAGAAATGTAAAAAAAAATATATCAGTTTGCTCAACTACATAAAAATACAAAGATATCACAGTACTTTTTTTCCCCACTGATTTGAAATAAGTTGTTATTTGGTAAACTAACTGTTTCAGTAGTTATAGTAGTTTCTGCTTTTCCTCAGGGGATACAATCTAAGACCCAACAGATGCCTGAAACCACAGATAGTACAGAACCCTATACGTACTACATTTTTTCCTATACATACATAACTGTGATAAAGTTTCACTTATAAATTGGGCATAGTAAGAAATTGACAACAATAATTAATAATAAAATTAACTCATAACAATATCCTGTAATAAAAGTTCAGTGAATGTGTCATTCATTTCAGGGGATCCCCTGTTAAAGTTTTCATATAGGCTCAATGCTTTCTGACACAACAAATTACACTCAATCAAAACATATTTTCTTTCATGTTTTTTACCCACAAATTTAATGTCATTTTCATTTTAACTAAGCACTTTTAACATGCTGTGGCCTTAACTTTTTCAGTTAAGTTGCAACAGCAAAACTAGCACACATTTCTTCGTCCTTCGTAATTTCACCGAGAAAAGAATTGTTCTTTCTGTAGATCTTAGCAACCTCAGCATAAGATTTTTTTTTCTTTTATTAAGTTGAGAGCTTTCACCTTTTCACTTAAAGAAAGCACTTTACCGCTTCTCTTTGGCATCTCTGAATTGCCACCATCATTACTCTTGCACTCTGGGGCAATTACTAAGTAAAATACAGGTTACCTGAATACATGCACTGTGATACCAGAACAGTTGTTCTGATAACTGAGACAGCTATTAAGTGAATAACAGGCAGGCAGAAAGCATGTAGACTACCAATATGTTGGACAAAGGGATGATTCATGTCCCATGCTGGAAAAAATGGGATAACGGCACAAGAGTTCATTGTGCTACTCAGAATTGTACATAATTTAAAACTTATGAATTGTTTATTTCTAGAATTATCCATTTAATATTGTCAGACCATGGTTGAACCTGGGTAAGTGGAAGCAAAACCACAAATAAGGGCTAACTAGTGTAATCCAAAGACAATTCTTTTCCTCTAAATGTAGAAATAAAACAAGACTTTATTTTACAAGATTTTAATAGACATTATCAGCAACTCAAAGTAAAAGCATAGTGAAAACAAACTGGATTTCACATTTGATAAAGAAAATATTTTGAAGGTCCTTTTAAAAATGTAAGCTATTTATTTAGATTCATTTATCATTGTCTCTATTAAATAATACTTATAACACTTCTTCATACAAAGGAGGCTATTTAGTCTCTCTACAAAACAAATTAAATAGTTCTTTGCCTACTAGGATCTTAAGACATGATATGTCAGTAATTACTAATTATCCTGTATGTAGACTTCACTGTCTTGTTATTTGTCATCAAGATTTCAATGGGATCTACTACTTATACTTTCTATTTAACCTGGAAAAAAAATGTATGCATAGAAGGAATTTTCAAGACAATACTAGTAAAATAAATGGAGCTAAGCTAGATTTTTTTTAAAAAAGATACAGAATTAGTAGAGAAAACTTGAAAAAGATCTCATCTTATCCAGATTTACATCAATGACTCTACCTAAACTTATCTCTCAAACTCCAGATTTGTATATATACTTGTTTACTTGAAATCTCCATTTACAAGTCTAAGAGTGCTCTCAAATAATCAAAATATCTCAAATGTTCAAAATAAAACTTGATCCCCAACCTCCCACCCTGTTACTTCCCCAGTGTTCCTCACTACCATTCACCCAATCATAAATCCTCTGAAATCTGACTCCAAAAACATGACTGGATCCATTTATATTTCCCCCCTCTATGCTACCATTTATTGTTTAAGCCAGCATCATCTTTGCCCAGATACCTCAGTAGCCTGCCACAAGCCTGCGGTCTCTCACTAGTCATCATTAAATTTTCCAACTTCACTCAGATTATAGTACATCTCTACTTAAAATTCTCCAGTGGCTTTTAATTTCTAATAAAGTAGAACTCAAACTCCTTGATAAGACTTCAAGGACTTACATAATCTGGGTCCTATTGTTTCAACCTCATTTCTTATCACAGTCCACTTAAAATCCTGCCTTGAGGTCCAACATCCATAGAGTGGCAATTAAAAATTGAGAGGGATATCTCTGCTGTGGAGAAGTGAGGGATTCTAGCTCCACACACAGCTCCCTAGCTTAGAGCACCAGTGCCAGCAAGAGGAGTCCCAATAATATTTGACTGTGGAAATGAGCAAGAATTGCATCTGAGAGAGACAGAGGGTTGCTGGAGTCCCAGGCATTCCTCTTGAGGGATCATGTATAGATTCACTTGCTCTGGGTTAGAGTGCAGGAGTGGCAGCTGGAAGGACATATGGAATGGAGAAGAACTGAATTGACTGGCTTCAGGGTGAGGGATAGAGAGGCAAGGACTGACGTACTTCACTCCATGGATAGAAGTGCTTGTAGGCACCATTTGTTCCTTTGTTGAGCATGACACCCACTCAGCCACCAGGCCTCAGAGGTTTTTCCACATAAGTGGCCTGCCTCAGCTTGTACTACAGACTTTTCAACAATCTCTCAAAAGTCCACAAACCCCAAACAAGCACTGGCTGGCCTTGGCATGCCCTATACCATTTGCTAAGTGGCCCCAAGCCTAGCAAAAGCTGTGGCCAGGCTCAACTTGCATGGTAATACCCATTAGGAGGCCCCAAGCCTGGCATAAGCAATAGCCAGCCTTGGCCTGGAATGCAGCTTTGACTAAGTGGCTGTCTATATGGCATAAAAGGTAGCTGGCCTCAGTTCACATGTTCACATTCTGGTGCCCATCAAAGGGTCCCTAGCCTGGAATTAGTGGTAGCCAGCCTTGGTTCACAGCATAGCCTCTCACAAGTGCCTCCAAACCCAACACAATGACAGATCACTTTGTGACTCCTTTGCAAGGTGGTCCCAAGCTGGGGACAAAAGGCGGCTGATCTTCCCTGCACTTGAGAACCTTCACAGAGCCTTCAGAAATAACATACCCAATGGCCAGCTTTAGACCACATGAGAGCACCACCCAACCAGCTCCAAAAATAACACACCTGAAGGGCAGATTCACCTGGCACCAGAGTTCAACTATAGCAACTCCTGCTCTGTGGAGTCAGCCCCCACATAACAGCTTATCCACTGTAGTATATGTCAGCTGTTAAAGCCAGTCAACCTGAGAGTCAATCCTACCTACTGACATATCAACAGCAATGAAGGCTCAATTACAACAGGAGCACATACACAATACACATAAGAGACACCTCTGAAGTACCTGAAACAGGTGAACAGGAAGACTATGCCACTGGATCCCACAGGACACCTACTATATAAGGCTACTCTGCCAAGACTAGGAAACAGCAGATCTACATAATACATAGAAACAAACACAGGGAATCAGCAAAAATGAGGAGACAAAAAAACATGTCTCAAATGAAAAAGTATAACAAAACTCCAGAAAAAGAACTAAATAAAAGGGAACAAGCACTGCCAGATAGAGTTCAAAACCCTCATTATAAGGATGCTCAATGAACTTAGGGGAAAAATAAATGAACTCAGTAAGAACTTCAGCAAATAGATAGAAACCATTGAAAAGAACCAGTCAGAAATAAAGAATAAAATAGCTGAAATGAATGATACATTATAGATAATCAAAAACAGGTTAGATAAAGCAGAGAATCAAATCTGTAATCTGGAAGACAAGTTGGAAAAAACACCCAATGCGATAAGTACAGCAAAAAGAAAAAATAATTTAAAAACAAGAGTAGTTTAAGGGGCCTCTGGGACAATGTCAAGCATAACAATATTTGCATCATAGGGGTACCAGAAGGAAAAGAGAGAGAGCAAGGAATTGAAAATCTATTTGAAGAAATAATAATGGAAAACTTCTCCAATCTGGTGAAATAAATAGACATGCAAGTCCAAGAAGCAGAGAGAGTCTCAAACAAGATGAACTCAAAGAGGCTCACACCAAAATACATCATAATTAAAATGGCAAAGTTTAAAGATTAAGAGAGAATCTTAAAAGTAGCAAGGGAAAAGCAATTAGTTACTTACAAAGGAATTCCCATAAACTGTCAGCTGATGTTTCAATAGAAATTTTGCTGGCTAGAAGGATTGGCATGAAATATTCAAAGTGATGAAAAGTAAGGACATAAAACCAAGATTAATCTATACAGCAAAGCTATCATTTAGAATTAAAAAAAAACAGATAAAAAGCTTTTCATACAAGAAGCTAAAGGAGTTCATTACCACTAAACCAATATTACAGGAAGTATTAAAATGATTTCTTTAAAGACAAAAATTAAAAATATGAATAAGAACATATAGGAAAAAAAATCTCACTGACAACGGCTAACATATTGTAAAAGCAGTGGACCAAACAGCTATAAAGTTAGAATGGAAGGTAAAAAGTAAATATAGGAAGAGCATGTGTAATTACAAATATAAATTAAGGAATACACACAACACACACACAAAAGAAGTAAAAAATAGTGATAAAAATATAAATATGGAGGGGGTGAGTTAAAATGGTAGTGATTTTAGAATGTGTTCAAACTTAAGTGACCATCAACTTAAAATAGATTGCAGTAAACATAGCTGGATATATATGAAGCATATGATAACTACAAACCAAAAATCTATAAGAGATATACAAGGAATAAAGAGAAAAATATCCAAACAAAATCTATATAAAATCATCAACATGCAAGAGAAAAGAAGAAAAGACAAAAGGAACAAAGAACTACAAAAACAATCAGAAAATAAAATGGCAATGACTACATACCTATCAACAATTATTTTAAATGTAAATGAAATAAATGGTCTAATCCAAAGACATAGGATGACTGAATGAATAAGAAAACAAGCCCCTTACATATGCTGCCTACAAGAGATCCACTTCAGATCAAAAGAAACACAGAGACTGAAGTAAAGGAATGAAAAAAGATATTTCATACAAATGAAAATTTTTAAATAGCTGGGGTAGTAATCAGACAAAATAGACTTTAAAACAAAGACTATTACTAGAGACCAAACGGACAGCTCATAATGATAAAGTGAGTAATCCAACAAGAGGATATAACTCTTGTAAACATTCATGTACCAAATGTAGGAGCACCTAAATATATAAAGCAAATATTGATAGACATAAAGAGAGTAATCAAGAGTAATACAGTTATAGTAAGAAACTTTATCACCCAATTGACATCAGTGGCAAATCATTCAGTCAGAAAATCAATAAAGAAACAGTGGCCTTAAATTATACATTAGACAAGATGAATTCAAATGATATTTTTAGGACATTTCATCCCAAAGCAGCCGAATGTGCATTCTTTTCAAGCACATATGAAATATTTTTTCTGGATAGACCACATGTTAGTTCACAACCAAGTCTCAATAAATTTAAGACTGAGATCATATCAAGCATCTTCTCCAATCACAGTGGTATGAAACTATATATCAGTTACAAGAAGAAAACGGAAAAACACAAAAACTCATGGAGGCTAAATAACATGCTACTAAACAATGAATGGGTTAACAATGAGGTCAAGGAAAAAAATCAAAAGATACCTTGAGATAAATGAAAATGTAAATACAGTGACTCAAAATCTATGTGACACAGCCAGAGCAGTTTACAAGGAAAATTCATAGCACTACAGGCTTACATTGAGAAACAAACAAACAAAAAAACTAAAATAAACAATCTAACCTTACACCCAAAGGCACTACACAAACAAACAAATAAAACAAACAAATAAGACAAGGATGTCCACTTTCACCACTTTCATTCATTCATTCAACATAGTTCTAGAAATCCTAGCCACAGCAATCAGATGAAATTAATAATAATGATAATAATAATAATAATAATAATAAATCATACAAATTGGAAAGAAAGAAGTAAAACTGTCATTATTTGCAGATGACATCACATATAGAGAATCCTAAAGATTTCACCAAAAGACTATTAGAACCACTAAATGAATTCAGTAAAGTAGCAGGATACAAAATTAAATATTCAGAAATATTCAGAAATGGGTTACATTTTAAAACACCAAATAATGAATTATCAGAAAAATTAAGAAAACAATCTTATTTATAGTTGCATTAAAAAAAACTAGAAAAAAATTTAACCAAGGAGATAAAAGACCTGTACTCAGAAAACTATAAGACATTGAAAAAGACTCAAATAAATGCAAAGATATACTGTGCTCATGGATAGGAAGAATTAACATCATTAAAATGTCCATATTACCCAAAGTGATGTATAGATTCAATGCAATCCCTATCAAAATGCCAATGGTATTTTTTCATAGAATGAGAACAAATAATCTTAAAATTTATATGGAACCATAAAAGACCCCAAGTATAAAAGCAGCTTTGAGAAGGAAGAGCAAAATTGGAAATATCATGTTACCTGACCTCAAACTATAATACAAAACTATAGTAATCAACACAGCATGGTACTGGCATAAAAACAGACACACTGATCAATGGAACAGAACAGAGAACCCAGAAATAAACTCATGCCTCTATGATAGATAAGTTAATCTATGACAAAGGAAACAAGAATATACAATGGGGTAAAGACAATAAATGATGTTGGGAAAAGTAGACAAACACATGCAAAAGAATGAAAATGAACCACTTTCTTCTTACACCATAAAGAAAAACTCAAAATGGACTAAAGACTAAAATTAAGACCCAAAACCATACAACTCCTAGAAGAAAACAAAGTCAATAAACACTTGGGCATCACTCCCAGTAATATTTTTTTAATATATCTCCTCAAGCAAGGGAAACAAAACAATAAACAAATGTGACTATAAAATAAAAAAGATTTTGCATAGCAAAGAAAAATCATCAATTAAAAAAAAGACTACTGAACAGGAAAAGATATTCACCAATAATATATTCAGTATGGGGTTAATGTCCAAAATATATAAGGAACTCATACAACACCAAAAATAAAAAATCCAATTAAAATAGGCAGAGGATCTAAATAGACGTTTCTCTAGAGAAGATATATAGATGGCCAATAGACATATTAAAAAATGCTCAACAATATTAATCATCAGGAAAATGCAAAATTAAAACTACAATGAGATGTCACCTCACACCTGTCAGAATGGCTATCATCAATAAATCAACAAATAACAAATGCTGGCAAGGATGTGGAGAAAAGGGAACTTTCACGTGCTGTTGGTGAGATTGTAAATTGGTGCAGCCACTATGAAACAGTATGGAAACAGTATGGAAAATAGTATATTCCTCAAAATATTAAAAATAGAACTACCATATAACCCAGCAATTCTACTTCTGAGTATTCATTTGAAGAAAACTAAAACACTGATTTAAAATGTGTGTGTATCCCATGTTCACTGCAGCATTACTTACAATAGCCAGGATAGGGAAGCAAAGCAAGCTCCCATCAATAGACGACAACTGGATAAAGAAGTGGTACATATATATAATGGAATATTACTAAGCCATAAAAATAATGAAATCTTACTATTTGTGACAACATAGGTAGACCTAGAGGGTATAATGCCAAGTAAAATAAGTTAGAAAAAAGACAAATATCACATGATTTCACTTACATGTAGAATCTAAAAAATAAAATAAATGAACCAACAAAACAGAAACAAACTAATAGAGAACAAATAAATGGTTGCCAGATGGAAGTTGAGGGGATGGGTGAAAATATAAAGGGATTAAGAACTATAAATTCCCAGTTATAAAAACAATCACAAGGATGTAAAATACAGTACAGGGAATATAGTCAATATGATTATAATAACTATGTATGGAATCAGAAGGGTAGGAGACATCAGCATAATTGCTTTGTAAATTATATAAATGTCTAATCACTATGTTGTACACCTGAAGCTAATGTAATATTATATGTTAACTGTAATTAAAATTTTAATTTTTAAAAATTTTAAAATAGTTATACTCAAAAGCCATATTTCTTTTTTCTTTTAACTCTAATTTTTCTTGCTTTTGGTTCTTTAAACATAGCTGTTTCCTTCACGTCTTTCTTCTTAACTTCATGTGGCTTCTTCCTTCTAGTCGTTCAGGTGTTGCTTTTTCAAAATGAGGTGCCACTTCCTCAGCACAACCTTCTCTGACAATCCAATCTAAAGTAGCCCCTCCCCATCCTCTGAATTCATTTTCTGTAATATCAATTTGTTTTTTCGTTTCCCTAACACTTATCACTATCTGAAATCACTGTGTTTATCTATCTCTTTATTAGTTAATTGCATGCCCTCACTAGTTTGCAAACCACCTCAGAGGATGATTCTTAAATTGCCTTTTTACTTCTGTAATCACCTGTATTGACAACAGTTCCTGGCCCCAATATTCTCAATAAATGGCTGTCAAAAAAATAAAAGGGGTACGGACAGAGTGACTGACTTTCCAGGAGTTAGAAAAAGAAAGGAAGTTTAGTAAATTTGATATCCAGCGGTACAATGTCTTAAAACATGGAAAGAAATATCTGAAACCATCTGTGCATCAATAGGAGTAAGTGTCTGTACTCATTGACTAGATTCTTATGACAGTCAAAGAAACTCACACAATCAAGTTGATCTAAATAATGTTGATACAGGGCTAGACATTCTAATATGCATTTTGCAAAATAAGTATGTAGATACAGAAGTAGCTGCTTGGAGTTTTCTTTCTTGTACAATTAATAAAAACAGGTGAAGCTTTAGGGTGGCCTGCTACTTAGCCAAGAGACTTATTATTACTCACTTAAGCAGTGTCTCAAGTTCCATTGTCTTTGCAATTACTTCAGTGATGAGAGATGAGAGCATAAAACTAAACTGTTAAAGTAAGCTAGCTACAGCTGGAGACCATTAACAACAAAATTGGGTATGCAGAAAACAGCAGTGGGAGGCTGAAGTTATCTCAACTGGAGAAGCAACATGCAGGTGAAAAAAAAAATTGCACTGAATCCTGATCCACAAATACCAACAATGCTTTTTAATGTTATTCTTTCTGTTTCTAAGCATCACAAAGACTAATTTATTATTTCATGTATTCTAACAGTTTCGTGTGTGTCTGTAAATTGGAAAATATGAGGTAAAATTGCCAATGCCTTAGATTTGAGACAAGATTTTAAAACATTTTGAAAACTGAAGCCAATGAGTATCAACATACAATGGCAAAAATGAGCCCTATGTAAAGGAAGTGAGGCTTCTGGAAATGATTAATAAATGTTTTGCTGCTAGGACTAAGGTATCTCCTAAATTTTATCAAGACTAGGTATCTCCTAAGTTTTACAATGCCCTTCTGGGAAATACTAAGCTAAAATAAGGCAAGTTGTAACCAAAGCCATGTAATGTCTACTAAGAAGATATTTTTAAGACAGAAAGTCCCTGCATGGGGTGACATTGTTGGAAGGGAGAGCTGATGTTAATACATGTAACCACGTCATAGTTCTGAAATGGACACTGACAAGGTTACCAGCAGCTAGATTCTCCATATCGCCCCTCCTACCTGCAAATCCCCTGTGAGAGAGACAAGTACACCTTATTCTTACAAGTTAGGGACTAATATCTTATCATTAAAGACAGAACACTATTCCTGTCACTACTACAAAAGATACTCATTTAGGACATACCTTTGATAAAATAACAAGAATAACAATGATAAAAAGCACTTACCATTCTCTTGAGCTTTTATTTATATTTATTCCTATGTTCTTTTAATTAAACATTAAAACCTTGGAGTAAACAACCCATTCCTCCTGTGCTCACAAAAGATAGTTTTCTTCTTCCTGCTAGGGTAACTGCAATCTCAAAACTTAGAAACACTGAGATATGTAAGATTTCTAGCTTTTTCTTCCCTCTTTTAGAGGCCAGCTTCCTATAGCCAGCTGTAACTGGCAACTGCAAACTTTAATATCTGGTTAAAATATATCTTTTCCAAATAGAACTGTGCTTGGAAATCAAAATACCAATCTTTTATATTTTGATGAAAAATTATCATCCAAATGGGATAATGCTTTACTTACTTAAGTAAATAAGATTCTTTTGTCAGCAATCGCTTTAGCAAAGGGGCTTTTTATTGTTTGAATTTTGGAGGGGGTTAGTAAATCAATTACTGGGAGTAGCTACTCCCCTCCACCACTCCTCTCTCCCATGATATCATTATATGTAAATTGGATTCACTTAACCTCTGTGGAAAGACTCATCCTTAAATAAAATCATTAAGCCATAATGACAGAGGAAATGAGAAAGTGGCAGAAGGAAACAGGTGTTTGAACGACATTTATGTAGCTTTGTTAAAAGGTTGGTGGCAGTTGCTATGTTACAATTAGCTGGAGGGTCTTATTATGCCTCCGATTTAATACTTGGTAATATGTTTCTCTCAGTCATGCAAAGTGGGGCAATGAAACCTAGGAAGATCTGGGAATGTGTCCATCTTAAACTCTATGTATACGTATTTGATTCTATATGTGTGTCTGCCTGTGAATGAGTGTCTCCAATTAGGACAAACCTGACACTGAGACCTGGTATCTAAATGTAATTATGGCATATGTTTTCATAGCTTCAGCATTAGAAAAATGGTATGTCTCTTAGCTCCTGTCCATTGATATCATTTAGGCTTTAAATTGTTTTCTTTACATTTTTATTTGAAAGAAGAGGAGCCTAAGAATAATAATACATCAATGACTTCACCAGTAGACTTTAGTGACTTGACTGCCACGATGCCATGTAACTTTTTCAAATAATGAATTTTTTTTTTCTTTTCTTTTCTTCTTACTTTGGTAGTTCCATCAAACTGGGTCTGCTTTATTGAAAGGGATTCATCTTTTTTTTTTTTAAGGAACATTAGTTAGGGACATAATAACACAATGTGAGGCTGATTTCTCCTAAAGATAGAATGACAATGAAATGAAAAAATAACAGTGGTGATGTAGAGTGTAATCCTTCCCTAGAATAAAAAGCACAAGTTAAAAGGGCAAAACTAGCCCATGCTTCTTAAGATGAAAGTGATGGTAAGAGGATTGCTATTTTGACCTAATGGGGACTGCGAAAGGAATGATGAGGTTACCTGACACCATGCTAGTTTGTAAATGACTACTTTCTTGGAGAACAACTCCATTTTGGGCAGCTGTCTAACAATTACATTCTTGACTAACACACACACACACACACACACACACACACACACACACACACACACACAGAGAAGATGGTGGCTATACCTCTCCTCCTTTCTAAATCCAAAAGTACTTTTTCCTCTCAAGTACTTCAATGGGTTTCGAACAAGTTAATTCAAAATAATCCTACATTATTCTGCCAGAGGTTTCACCTTTAATTATCTTTGTGTAAACTCCTTTTAAAACATGTTTAACACAGGCATTTGTCTTTTCTTTGTGGCTTTATGCAATTTTTAAAAGACATTTGGGTACAGAAACTTGAGCCACTACTGTGTCTCTTTAGGGACCCACTCAGGGAGAGATAAAAATTGTCTGTGCATTACAAATGCCAGTTGAAGCAGATTTTAACTGTGCAGCCCTGTCAGAGATCCCTCCTACTTTTGCAAAGTAAATAGCTTTGTGTCTTGCCTGTCACCATTTGATCAATGTCTTTATAACAACACGATAGCATTATGAAAATAATAAAAGGAAATATAAAGATGATTAACACAAAAGGGAACTCTGCAACCCAAAATGGAACTGAAAAGTGGGAAAAAGCAAGATGAGTGGAAAGAAAGGAAACCAAATGGATGTAATTCCATATATGCTTCAACTGGCTTTATTGATTCTTCACCCTCTCATCACTTCTACTTCCAAAACAGTTAGCCAAGTCAAGACTTAATTATTTTCTTTCTAAGAAAGAGAGGGAAAGAGAGAGAGAAGGAAAAAAAAAAAAAGAGCCAGAATCTGTTCGTAAGGGAAGCAGTCATTGCTGCTCATTTTTTTAAAAGCACTTAAGGGTCATTAGTCTAACACTGCAGCAAATGTATTATTCATTTTGCCTTAGCCCAATTTCTCGGCTAAGAATTTTGCAAGAAAACGATACACAGTTCAGTAGAGAGGTGATTGATCAAGCCAGAAAGAACAGAATTTGGGCATCCTGATAAAAATTTTTCTCAGTCTTCTCAGTTAGCATAAATCAATTTTATTTATGTAGTAACACTTGAATACTAACTACCCAATGCCATTCGTCAGTACAAAATTGATGACTATACCTTTAGGTTAATATTACTTGAACATTTCATTCTGAATAATTTATACACATTTCTGTCTGAGTGTCAATTTGAGATTGTTTATTTGGTTTCAGAAAGTGTAGCTGAATCACGGCTTTTATTAGGAAAAGGTTCTCCTCTCTGTTTATTTTGTGCATTAAAGGGCCTTGTCCTATTTTGGGGCCTTGATACTATTTCATAAGAGTTGAAACATGAAACAATGTTGTACTTAATCTAGGTTTGCTTATAGCTTCTTTATTAAGAACCTTTTTCCACTGCTTTGCAGTTTTTAGTGGTGAAAATACCTAGGATTATATATAACTAGATAAAAAGCTAGCAAAAAAGAGGTGAGCAGGTATTTAATATCACACATGTTGCTTGTGAAGAGGGTGTAAATACATTGCATTAACAGCCTCGATTGCCATTTTCACTCTTCTACAAATAATCTAATCTTTCCACCAAGACTACTGCTGACGTCACCATCTACTTTTGGGTAACTTTCAATGTGTGCGTTATTATTCATCTTGTAAAGAACACAATACATTTATTTTATAATCACTCTATTTGTTTTTTCTTCAGTTTTATGGTAATCACCATCCTGCTGGGCAGATAACATGAAAACATGTGCCTGTTCAGAGTCTGTGACTGAAATGAATGGTCAATTATGAAATGCAGTAAGTTTTATACATTAAGAAAACAGAAAGGCTTCTTCAATGTCATTACTGAGGATCCTGACCTAAGTGAACCTTGTGTCAGATTATGCTTCTTGTCAGAGAGGCACTCATGATATCTGTAAAATGTGTATGTAGTTCAAACGTTTTACCTAATTGTGTATTTTTACATTAGAAAAGAGTCTTCTATTTAATTTGAAAGATTCTCTCTTCCTCTCTACCCTCTCCCCACTCTTTTTTACACACACGTTCCTCAACTTCTGAGAAACTTTCTCTCAAGAAGTTATCACAGAGTTCAGTCTCCCGAGAATATCTGACAGCCAATGGGAAGCAGCAGCATCTTACACAAAGTAATGCCTTAGATATTAGAGAAAAAGAATCAAAACAAGGCATGAATTCCAAATAAATCACTCTCCAGTTTGATTTAAAGGAACATTTCTTCTGTGTTCAGAGCCCTCATTAGCAGAAACCAGCAGAGCTACTGAATTTTATAGATGAGCAGAGACACACCAAACACACATGTGTGTACACACACACACACACACACACACTTGGAAATGAATCAGGGCCACCACAAGAAAGCATGGTTCAGATTTGCCTCAGATGTAAACATGATACTAAAGGAATGAAAAGAAAATCTACCCATGAAGATACTGTATTTGGACACTGATTTATAAGTACCTTGTACTTAGCTCTGCTTTGACAATCATATGTGTAGATTCATCTTTTAAATATGTTAAATCATTTATTCACCTCAACAAATATTCATTGAACTTCAATTATTTGGAAGACACTGTTCTAGAAACCACACAGTTGTCAAGCTGAGTAAGTCTGAATCCCTAAATGACCTTGTATTTTAAAAAAGGTTGAGAATACAAATATTACAATAAATATGCTACGTATATATACATACATATGTCTAAATAAAACAAAGCCAGATTTCATAAGAGCAGCATAAAAATACTTTTGAACTAGAGTATGATATATTTTATTGCAGGCAATTATTTTTGTTGTACTATATCCATTATGCATAATGCTATGTGTTTATTAACATTTACGCGACAAGATTTTAATTAAGAATTTTAAAAAGCACTTTATATATTTTGTATTTTATGCAAGGATTACCAATTATTAGACTTACATGGCCTTATTGGCCAAGGGATGAAAGATATCATGCTTTACATTTTGAAGGGCTCAGTTGTGAGAACAGACTCCTAAAGCTTTATTCTAAAATTACACCATCTGTAGATAATATCCAATAAGTTCAAACACTCTGGTGCTATTTATTGTTAAAAAAGTGAGTCTCATTACTTTGCAGAAAATCCCAATTACATAATCATTACATATGTAATCCAAATCTTATTAATATTATAATAATATATCAGTGAACATCTATTTATGGTCAATATTAGGAATATTGTTTTATGATATTAATTTGCCTTTAGCTATCTTGTTAAACAAAACTAAAAAATCATACAATTGTTAGATTATTAGAAATGTAATTATACATTTATTGCTTGTATAGTTTTACTTAAGAGATAGCCCTATATATGCTTATTAAAGTTCAATAAATATTCTTAATAATCAATGTTACTGAAGCAATAATTAGAACCATTGACCATTTCAATTATTATTCTTAAATACTCATTTTAAATATTCAATTTTCTGTGCTACTCATCTATATGACTTCTGAAATAACCTTAATTACAGATTGTTTCTTTATCTTAAGCTTTACATTGGGACATATTTATTAAATCTACTCAGATGGACCAAAACAATTTGATGGATAATTTTAAGGATGACTGTCAAAAAGATAAAATGCTAGAACAGGTATACCAGGTAAATGCCTGGATTCTGGTTCTTGATAAAACTTCTCTAAGCCACCTAGATTTTTTTCATTGAGCTATACTAATAGATGTTTGGTTTCTCAGAGCTAAAATTTGTTGCTGATATATGATTAATATATTCAGATGAATTTCTGTATTAAAGAGACATACGGGTTTATTTATGGACTGGTGGATGTAGAAATAAACTAATAATGCAAGTAGCTGAGGCTGACCATTTCATGATTCTGTTAGTGCAATGGACTTTTCATGGGTCTACTGTAGGGTTCTTTGTCTATTGTGCATTATTACAGACCAAGCAGTGCTGGGAACAAGAGCACAAATCTTAAAATTCAAACTCACTTTCCAAGAATCTTTAAAGCTTCCTCAGGTTATGTAAATGCTCACAATAACCCTATGAGACATGTTACTAATTTCATTTTATAGGACAAGAAATCAAAGCTCAGAAGCCACATACCTAATAAGCAGTGAACCCCAAGTTAGAATCCAGAGACTTCTAAAAGGCTGGGATTCAGCCTATCCATTGCAGGGAACCCCACCAAGAAAACAATCCAGAAATTTCAGGTTGCGGCTTAATTAGAAAATGTCCCTATATTAGTCCACCATTAGAATGAACACCTGAGAAAGATTCCTCAGGGGAAAAATATCTGATAAAAAGGAAACATTTTCTGTTGGTTTTAATCTAATAGCTTGTACTAATTGATTGTACTGTCAAGCAGTTGAAGTGGTCATATAATGTTAAAACTAGAAGGGATTAGGGATATAATCAAACCCACCTCTTCTAAGTGGTTCCCAGGGCCATCTTAAAACTGTGAGAAATCATGTTTGTTGGCCTTGCCCATGTTTCCCTTTGCAGTGCAGATTTAGGAAAAGAAAATACTATCTTGTTAAAATTTTTCAAATGAGTAAGAGAAAACAAAAAATTATCTGGCATTTTACATTAATCTGAGAGACATCCATACTGTTAAAATGTGAAATGTATCAAACATAAAGTAATCTGAGGTGATTTGTAAAGTATAATAATTTCTGGCAGTAAGAGTACTGGTCTACTTACTCTAGGTGTGAGGACTAGCTTTACATTTCTTCCTTTGATACACCTGAGGGAGCTATCTTTAACAATACCTGAAGGAATTCTTTAAAGTGTTCTTTAAAGATAATAAATATAAATTTTATATAATACACTTAACATAATAAACTAATATTGTTATAGTGGTATATAAACAAATATATAAATATGTTTATATAATTATATTCTGCAAATAAATTTAAAGTTCTATTATCCACTGCTCCCCATTCATTTAGTTTTTCATTAACTTAACATGTATTCAACAAATGTTTGTTATGCACCTACCAGGCACTGGAGATGTAATAGAGGATAAGACATTTGATCTGCATCTATTAAAAATCTTCTACGGAGAATTCTTGGAACAATCAATACCACCGATTAAAAATGAGACAGTTGGAAACAGATCAGACAATAAATTGTGATTACTAATCTTAAGTAAAATACATGACAACTTTCTTGCTAGATTTATTTGAGATATTTTGTGGGATTTTTTTTGGTTACTGTGAATGGGCTCTTTTCTCATTATATTTTTTAAATGACTATTTTTGATATGCAGAAAAACTTTTCTTTTTGTGTATGCATCTTATATCCAGCAACTTATTGAATTCTCCTACTTTTAATATACTTTTTCAACATTTTGGATTTTGTAGGTCTGAAATTTATGTTTGCAAATACATAGAGTTTACTCTCTTCTTTTCTAATATCAATATTTCCACACATTTTTCTTATTATATTTGATAGAACCTTGAGTACACTATTGAAGACTAGTGGTGATAGATATATTTGTATACATCTTGACTTTAGTGGAAAATTTTTTAATGATTTACCATCAAATATTTTATTTATAGGTTTCTAATAGAGAGCTTTCATCAGTTTTAGAAAATGGGTTTTTCTTCTTAGTGGATACATTTTAATTAAAAAGTGAGAATTAAATTTTTTATCAAGTGGAGTTTTTTAGTCATCTCTTTAGTTGATTATATGGATTTTCCCAGTTAATCTATTTAATCTATTAATTAATAAATTTCATCTCTGAATTTCCTGATGTTAAACTATTCTTATATTCCTGACATATACTTTATTTGGTTACAATGTCATTCATTCATATTTCAACTTGCTAAAAATTTATTTAGATATTTGCATCTTTGTTTATAAATGAGATTGGTCTAGTATGGGTGCATTAACATTAGCCTATCACAGTTGCCTCACAGAGAGGGATGATGAGCTATCCTTCAAGTTCCATGCCATGGAATAATTTCTGTAACAAAACATTCACTGACTGGATTGTTAAATATAACTTGTCTATACAACCATGTGAGTTTCATATCTTTCCTAGTGTTAACATCTATATGTGTTAAACCAAGAAATTAACATGGGTATAATACTATTAACTAAACAACATATTTCATTTTTTAACATTCCCATTTAAACAAATTTTACAAATAATGGAGTTACTCAGTATTTATATTATTTTCTTCCCACATCTCATATTTCAACCACATTTCTTTAGCCCAAACTAACATACCATTGTAACAATCTGGACAAAAGCTGCAACGTAGAGATGCTCCAAAGAACTTGTTCTAGCTATTTGTTTCTCTGGACAAGACCTTTCAGTCTGAGTGTATTGCTTTCTCTCTCTGCTGCTCCCTGTTCTTAAAAGTTAGGAATTGGTTTGTAGGAGGAAGAGAGAAATTAGAGGAAAAGACTGATTCATAAATCAATCATACTAAATGCAATGTGGTATTCTGGATTGGATGCAGGAACAGAAAAATAACATTAGTGGAAAAACTAATAAAATCCAAATGAAATCTGTATTATTTTAATTAACAGTGTTTTACTATTAATTTTTTAGTTTTAACAAATATACTGTAGTTATGTGAACTTTAACACTAGGGGAACCTGGTGAAGAATACAAGGGGACTCTTTGTATTATCTATGTTACTTTCCCATAAATCTAACACTTATGGAAAGTTTTTAATTGTAGCCATAGATTTTGAAAAGGAGCAATTTTTAAGCTTAATAGAACTGAAAAAGTTCCTAGTGTACAGCAGTCATTAACACTTTGTCAGCAACTCTGTCATCTACCATCCCACATCCTTCCCAACTCATCAAGAGCCCAAGGTTGTATTAATTATTTTGTGCCTATGATATGAGTCTTCCATCTCTTCCATCTTAATGAAAGAGGTTATTTGTGTGTATATGTATGTGTATATTCACGTGTGCACATGAGTGGTTCTGCAGATAACCTGTTAGAGATGAAGTTGCAGGAACAATAGTGATAATAAAAATAAGTCTATCAGCTATCACGTGCTCTGCAGTATTTATATGTGAAGTTCTATGCTAAGAACATTACATGCATTATCTCATTTCATGCTCACAGCAGCCTTATTAATAAGGTATAATAGCCCTATCTAAACATGAGGAAACAGGCTCAGAAAAATAGGTCACTTGCCCAAATTCACACTGCCAGCAAGCTGAGTGGTTCAAACACAGATCTGTCATGATTTCACAGAGCATATGCTAAAATGCCATTCAATTTTGATATTTATTTATGATAACAACAATTTTAAAAACCAAAAAGACTGATGCTCAATTTAACATTCTGGTTATTTAGAACCATATAATTCCAATGCCACCATTAAGTCACAATGTTCCCCCAGAGAAGTTACAATGCCTCTATAATTTTCAGCTTTTTCATATATAAGATAGATGTAATACCTGCTATTTTACAAAACAGGATAAGGGTTAAATAAGGTAATGTAAATGACCTAAAACAATACCTGGTCTACGGTAACCACTCAATGAATGTTAGTTTCTTTTCCCGAAACCCCATGTTATCATTATTTTATTGGTATCTCTAGAAACAGTAGCACTTCCCCATTCCTATATTTCTGTTTTTAGTTATACTTTAGAAGCTAACAGAAACCATATATTTAAAAACAATAATAGTAAGCATCTATGTAATATTTACAGAACACTAGGCACTATTCTTATATAGATATAAAAATTTAGACCATATATAAACATATAATACATATATAAACCTATAACATATATATATACACACACTTAAATATGTACATTATATAATACATAATAATATGTAATGTATAAACATATAGACATATGTTTATAACATATATATTCACATAACCCTCACAACAGTTTGATGGTATATGTATTATTATCCAATTTTACAGATGAAGAACCTGGGTAGAGAGAGTTATATCACAGGCTCCAAATAAAAAGCTGGTAAGCAGTAGATCCAGTATTTGAAGTTGATCAGGTTGGCTGTAAAGTACATACTTATAGCTGCTATTCATTGTTTTGAAATCTGCTATTTTGATCATGACATTTGCTATTGATTTTAAAAGCCAGAATATCATCACATGTAGGATAGTGTAGTGCTGTGTGGTAGAAAGGAAGTCCAAAGCTTGAAGATCAAAAACTTTAAGGTGTCTTTTTAATCAGATGCATATAGCTTTCTGTTGAACTCAAGCTGAGAAAATTAGGAATATCCTATTTTTAAAAAGATGGGCTGCATTCTTTAATTAAGTTGTTATTATAAGAAGTATTTATTAATACCTTATAGCTAAATTATCTGTGTCCTTATTGATAGAATGCCATTGTAAATCATTACTGGCTAAAGAAATGACATCATTCAGAGATGGTTACAAAACCACATCATATACCCTAACCTTGCATTTGACTGAAATGACAGATGTTAAAATGATATTATTCTGATGGCTCTGGGATATAAATTTGAGAGATGTCAGGAGTGCATACAATTTTACCTTAGTCATCATTAACTTAGGTTCATAGAGATATTTTCAAACATAAAAGAATTAGAATGGTTTTGCCTGAATTCACTCAACTTTAGATTACCTATTTTTTCTTTCTTGGATTTTTGCCAGGAAATGGGAAGGGTCATAAGGGTGAGGTGGAAATGCAGTTTCAAATGCAGGTATAAAATACTTTATATTTTGGATAAATATTTAGATTGGAAAGAGGGAAGCTGCTATTTATTGAGTCCAAAGTCACCACTCTTAGCAAATCACACTCTAACCATTTTATAGTTTTGTTTTTTTTTTTTAATTCAAGAGTACAGAATGGATAATCATCATTCTTGAGTCATAGTATGTTCTTGTTGTCAAAGCATGGCCATGGCTGGCTTTTACTTATTTAATTGGTTATTTTTTAATTAAATGTATTGGTTAACAAAATTATATAGGTTTCAAGTGTACACTTTGATAATATATCATCTGCATACTGCATTGTATGTTCATCACCCAAAGTCAGATCTCCTTCCATCACCGTATACTTGATCCCCTTTACCCTTCTCTATGTTCCCCACTTTCCCTATGTTAATCACTAAAATTTTATCTGTGTCTATGAGGATTTTTTTTGTCTTGATCATTTGTTGCTTTGTCTTATATCCCACATACAAGTGAAATCATGTAGTTCTCAACTTTTCTGACTTACTTCACTTAACATTATTAAAATAAGTACCTATAACTCTATAAATCAAAATAAAATCTAATGTCTTGACAACCACTAAAAAATAGCTATCTGATCTCCCATCCCATCTCTCTAGTTCCCTGGAACTAAGGTAAACTTCACCTCAAATTTCTTGGTCATCAACCCCTCGCTTCCCTTTATTTTTATTCCATCCTTATTTCTATGAAATGGGCAAAATGCTATCTACCTTGCTGTATTCTTACAATAAAAAAAATGGCTAGCATTACATAGGTTTGTTTTATTTGTTAGATTTATTTGTTAGATATCTTATGAAAAAATGTCATGGTGCATGTAATCTTTTGGAACTTGCTACTTCATATATTACTGATACGTTTATATTTTTTGAATGATACTGCATTTGTTTTGAGTTGCTCTATAACCAAAGTTCGTTCATCTACTCTTCTCTGATAGGAACACCCACATACATTCATTTATGTATTATTCATGGCTATTTTCTTCTGCAAAGGAAGTAGTTGTATCAGAGACTGGCATACAAAGCCTAAAATGTTTACTGTTTTACAAAAAACTTTGCTAGCCACCAATCTAAATTAATAAAGTACATAGAAATATTTCTGTAAAACAGAAAGATGGTGGGTTATAAATATATCAAGATTAAAATTCCCAGGATAATGCTTCAGAAGATCTAGTAGTATACAAACCTTGGAACTCTACATGGGGACTTGAAATAGCTGTAGAGACCCGGATTTGTAACCTGTTCCAATAAAACTTTATTTACAAAAATAGGTGGAGGGCCAGATTTGACGTATGGGACATAGTTTGCTGACTCCTAGTTTAGATCACTTCACATCTCCACTGCCCTATGTTACTAGTCTATACCACTAGAGTGGCCAGTCATTTTAAATCATCTCAATGAACTGAACATATACTTTCTTCTATCATATGTCATAGTACATTACATCATTATATCATTTCTTGTAAGTAACAAGAAAAATACATCTAAATTTTTCCAATGATAACTTCAAATCTAACAAATAAAACAAACCTATGTAATGCTAGCCATTTTTTTTATTGTAAGAATACAGCAAGGTAGATAGCATTTTGCCCATTTCATAGAAACTGAGGGTCATAGAATTTAAGTAACTTGCTCATAGTCATACAGTGAATAAATAGCAAAAATTAGTATTTTAGCTTGGAGTTGCTTGGTCTCAATGCTTGTTCTTCTTCAACTGAAGTGTGCCATCAGTGTATCTACATGGAATGAGGAATCAATGTGATCTTAACTTCTGAATCCTATAGATAACATTGCTAACATTTATTGAAAGTTTTTTTTAATATACTCAACACAGTGCCAAGTCCTTTGCACATAATATTTCATGTGACCCCTACCAAATTCTTTAATATTAAATCTTCAATATTAATCTTATATTATTCTGTTGTATACATAAAGAACCTACAGCTTATAGAGGTAACGTAGAGGTAAAGTCACATAGCTAGTATTTCGCTGAATCAAAAATCATGCCAGACCACCAAAGCTGGTGCCCTCTGCCTCACTGCCTCCCGACTGACCACATAAACATACTCCTCCAGGGAAAATGAAGACATTGTTTAAAAATACTAGCCATGAGGCTGTCTGGCTGTGAGTCACTATCATATACTTTATTGTCATTAATGCTTTCTTGGCAATGTATATTTTTCCTGAAAGCCATAAAATACCTTGTGCTTTAAAGTCCTTGATTTCCATAATCCAGGGTCCTTCTTTCTGAGAAATATTACTACTATTTTCTTTGAAGGGCAGAATGAAGCTGCTTTCTGAGAGACTATCATTTGTGGCATGATTGTCCAAATGCTACTAAAAAGGGCTCTGCAAAAATTTGGTTTGAAGGAAGGTGTACCTGTTTGCCTCAATGGAGAGAAATTCATAATAACTGCCTGCCTTTTTTTCTTCCTTCCTTCCTTCTTTTTATAGCTCACTTAATCATTCATCATGCACATTTTTTTTCATATATGCAATACTTAGTGGGTAACTACTATGTGCTAGGCATTGAGCTAAGATGAAACAATGGCTATAGTGTGGTTACTGTTCTCAGAAAGTATACAGGAAAGCCAAGCGAGGTAGGTATTAAAAACATAAATTCAATAAAGCCTTAATACTCAATGTGTAGCTCACCTGGGAGCTTGTTAAAGATGTAGTGGTAGACTCCATCCCTATTGAATCACAGTCTGCATTTAACAAATGTACATTGGTGTGCACCTTAAAGTGCAGGAAGTCCAGCAATATAGTACTGCCATAGGTGTACAGCCAGCCAGTATCATCATGAGACACAAAAAGAGCAGAGGTTACTTCTCCAGGAGTGAGAGTAGGTTCTCTGGAAATGCTTCATAGGGGATGATGCCTAAGCTGGGTCTTATGACACGTATTGATGTTTGCCCAGGTGACAAGAAGTAAAGGCAATGTAGGAAGAAGGGAAGCATGTGCTATAACTTCTCTAGAGGCCTGAAACACTCAGTGCTCTTGGGAACCAAAGGGAAATCACAGACAATACCAGAACATATGTGTGGATGAGTCTGGCCAACACTAGGTCAGTTAAGGAACTGGGAGTCTATACTATGGGTCAGTGGTTTAATTCTAGTTACAAATTAGAACTAGGGGACTTAAAAAAAGATACCTAGGTTCCACTTTCAGAGATTCGAATTTAAATGATCTAGGGTGAAATTTTTTAAAGTTTTCTGAATAATTCAGATGTGCAGAGTGGGTTGAGATCATTGTTTAGGGCTCTGGAGAGCCTTTGACAATTTTTAAATAGGAGAGTAGGGGATATGATTATTTTGTTGGTGTCTAGAAGTCAGTTTGACAGATTGTTTAGTCACATAGGAGAGAAAGTGTGGTTGTGAGCCCAGGGACACCTAAAGGGACCAGGTAAATGAAATAACAGCAGGTAGTGGGCTAGGGTCACTCAACAAAGAGCCAAGGGGGCCAGTGGCAAGCTGAAGAGCATATGCCCACCTGAACGCATTTACATTCAAATTTTAAACTAAACTTATCTATGAGCTGGATCTAGCCAGAGGATCAGTATTTTACAACTCCTGGCTTAATAAGGCTGTAAGGAAATTAAAATGTTAAGGAGGTAGTATCGGTAGTCTTTGAAATTAATTTGGTACATGAGAGAAAGGAAATAAGTTAAATTAATTCTGTACCCATTTACAATAGAAACCAAAATAATGAGGGAAAAGTCTAGGGGAGAGACAAAATTACAGTTTATGGCACATTGTTTGAGGAACTTGTGAGACATGCAAGTAAAGACTTGAAATAGACAGTTAAATATTAATTTTGTGCTTTGTTGGATATTTGAGTTTGGGATTAGGTTAAGGAGTTGTCAGTGTGAGTAGATTGAAGCTAAAAGAATGGCTGAGAATCTACTGAAGGAGAAGGTGTATTGAACAGAGGGGGGGAAATCAGCATTTCAGAGGCTGAAAGGAGCCCACCAAAGGCTGAAATAGAAAGCTCAGTGGGTTGAAGAGCAGTGGAGGGCTGGAAGAGAGGCCAAGAAGAAAAAGAAAGAAAGGGTCCACTTTACTCCACTTTGCAAGTGCTTTTTGTTGTTGTTGTTATATACTTTCTTAATATTATTCTCAATGTGAAGATAGAGACTAATAAGTTGATTATAATATCCTTCAATTTGGAATATTTTAAGACCCACAGAATCTTAGAATAGAAAAGACCAGAGATTAATATGCCTTAAACTTCTCCAATCCACCCCCATACTGTCCCTAAAAAATGTCACATTATGATTTAACATTTCTGATAAGATGTTGCTTCCTTTCTTATATTATGCAAAAAGTCTACAAATCTAAAAATTTCAATAGTTATTGAACATTAACTCATATACTACTCTATATTCTGTGAATAACAAGCCTGATTCATTTCAACATTTACTTAATAACTCCATGTACTGGGCACTGGGGATATAGAGAGGAATAAAACTAGGCCCCAGGTCTGTAAGAAATATATAATCTAATGGTGGAAACAGATCTATCACCAGGTGCCTTCAATCCAATGTGTCAGGTACAGCAAAGGACATGCACTTGTGTGATGAGAGCTATGTGGCCTGACCTGGCCTGACTTCACCTGGTCTCACCTGACTTTGCTTGGGTTTCTGGAAGTAATAAACAGCAAAAGCCAATTGGAAGACATTACACCTGAAATGGGTGATGAAGGGGAGTAGGAATTAGGCAAAGAAAAGAGGATAAGGGTCTTCCAGGCAGTGGGAATGAAAATGTGTAAGCTGCTTGTCTTGGGAGCTGTGTGTGAAATGACAGGCAGTTCGTATAATTGGGAGGCTTACTTGTCTGGCCAAGAGACTACAAGGATAGTCCACTGGACCATTTGGTGTTCCAGCCCAAGAAGCTGGGATTATGCAGTGCCTTGATCTCAGCAATTTTTGTTCAAGTAAAGCTAATGCAGAAACCCATTAAGAAAAACAAATATGGAACTTTCAAGTAATTGCTATCCCTAGGTGTATTTTATAATTTGCATTACAGATCAGTATCTAAGGTATTTGTGGAAGATGAAATTGAAAGGACAAGAACAGAAGCAGGGAAACCAGTTAGTAGACTATTGAATTTTCCTTAGAGACAAATGATGAAGTACTTAACTAGAATGGTTGTCATTAAAAAGCGGAGAGAGTAGGTGGCAAAATTTTAAAAAATGAGCAGGACTATGTGATGTAGGAACTGAAGAGCAGAATCCAAAAGGACTTCCAAGTTTGACTCAAGTAAGTGGATATAAATTGAAACACTGCCACGGCTCCTGCCCGAGGGAAACCTCTAAGTCAAGTCAGCAAAATCAATGTGCATAGAGATAACACAGAGCAGTGCACCGTAGGGCAAGGGTGATGAAAATGAGAAAGGTAGTCATTTTCTTCCATAGACAAAATAGAAATACTTTCATTTGCTCAGGAGACTTGAATAAAAGTAAATTTAAAAAAAAATCTCAGAAACAGAGTTCTTAGTTTTTATTTTATAATTACGCAGTTATCAAACTCAACGCTCTAATGAAGAGGGAGAAATAGGTTCAAATGCTGAGACTGTTGGCTTGAAACTGTCATGTGAAAACTTCCATTTTGATTAATATAATTGAAGAGTTAAATGTGTATCTGCTAAATTGCAATCAAATCAGTAAAATGTTATTCACTTTTTAAATGAATCTGTCAGAAGTTCTGTGGGTATTCTGCCAATAGTTAATTGGATTTGCACTGCTTAACTGCAGATATTACTCTTTTATAAGTGGGTAAACTGAGACATTGAAAATTCAATCCCTTGATTAGGTAGAGTCAATAGTTGACTTGCAAATAGACCACCAAGGTCCCCAATACACCAAACTGACATTGTCCCTGGTGATTCCTTTGCAAAGTGGAATGGATTTAATTAAGATTCTAAATCAAGGAATTGAGAGGCACCTAGGTAGGTGATGAAAAATTCACCAACTTCATTCTATCCTGATTCACCACAGAGATACCAACTCAATATCTTGAGACTCTCTGTGGGGTTCATTCTGCAGAGTATAAAACATGGTTTCCGGCACATTCATTACTAAATAATTCATGCCCATGTCTCATTTCTCTAAGCTAGCTGTGCCAGCATTAATTGCCTTCATCTCCTTCTCCCACTGCTGATGCTGCTCTTCCCCTTCCCCACCCCATTCCCATCATCACCTCATCTTCACTCTCCTTGGCAGCCAGTCTTTGAACATCTTCACACTAAAATATTTGAAGACATGGGGAAGTACTTTGACCCCTTTGAGAAAAAAAGCATTTACAGAATTATTCAACAGTAAACATCAATTAGTAGTCATTGGGTTTCTCCCACATGCCAGGAAGATAATGGTGAAAAATACTGTCATGTTCTTACCTTTACAAAGCTTACGGTCTAGTGTGGGAGAAAAACTAGCACAGTAAATGTAATATGTGCTATAAAAGGGAAAGTGCAGAGTCCTAGGGAAGCAAGTAACACAGGTATTCATAGGGAGTGGGGAGTATGTGCAGAGGAGACATGTAAAAGGTATAGTCTTCCTTCAATTATCTGGGAAGCAAGAGACATAAAAGAGATGAATCAGCTACAAACATGTAGCTGCACACTAGAAACTCCTGAAGCACTTTTAAATCTCAGGATGTCCAGGTCCCATACCATTTATATCAGAGTCCCTGGGGATAGTGCTCAGGCATAAGTATTCTTCAAAAGGTCTCTAGCTGATTCTAATGTGCAGCTAAGGTTGAGAGCTACAGTAAATCAGTATCCACAGATCAGTATAGAGGCAAATAAGTTCTAAATGAAGTGCTATCATTCAGTAACTCCTGATATTAATTTTCCTCTTCAGAATGCTGCTAGAAGTCTCTAAATTTTCTAAATTCTTCAGAAATTTAAAATACACACAAAAA
The DNA here is from genome assembly GCA_004027375.1 of Macroglossus sobrinus. Classification (NCBI taxonomy): domain Eukaryota; kingdom Metazoa; phylum Chordata; class Mammalia; order Chiroptera; family Pteropodidae; genus Macroglossus; species Macroglossus sobrinus. Next base: position 771,261 of record PVKZ01000051.1, read on the forward strand.
TACACAACAGCAATGAGAGAGAAAGAAACACAGAGACAGAGAGAAATATACAAGCCAAGGATTCTACTGTATGTTGAGCAACATATATAAAGTTCGCAAAGAACAGAATAAGATGTCATTGTTTTATGCTACAATGTATCTTTTCTTCACTATTCATAGAAGTGGTAAACAGTTTAACACTTCTAATAAAAGAGATTAATTTTACTATCAAACCTGAACATTTTCTGCACAAATCTGACAATACCACCCTCAAGAAAGGTTTAGGATTTTGTTTTGTAAATAATAATAGTAATAATTAATTAATTAAGGCCTCTTTACAACAAAACCACAGAGTTAGGTATAAGTTACTGAAGAGTTAGTTTGTTCCATTGGGTAAGAGAAAAAAGGAACATCCAAAGACCACCTACTCTGTGCCAGAGACCATAGAGGGTAATTTTTAAAAATACGTTATTTAATTGTCCTCAAAACTCTCTGAGGTATATATTTACTCATTCCACTTACGGATGAAGAAACCAAGGCTCAGAGAGTAAAGTGATTTTCTTTGTGTCACACAGGAACTTGCTCACAGGGCTGCTTGCTACCAAAGTCCCCTGCTTGCCTGGGTCCTAGAGGGCGTGATCGTGGTGTGCCCTTTTAGTAAGGGGTGTTGTAACTATTTCCATGATGAATCAGGTGGACTTTAGATTGAATTACAAGCTTCTTAAATATCGATTTTGCTTCTTTACAGTCAAGTAACTTCTCTGTAAGTTAATATGACTTTTAACTGACAGCTCCTTAAAAACAAGGTGACAAAATACCTAAAACTTGACATCTGTCATCTTTATGTTATGGGGTTTTGAAGGAAAAAGAAGCTATTTTAATCCATTAGACTCTCCAACCCCCCCGCCCCCGCCAAAATCCAACAAACCAAATTAAATGAGTCACATGAAATAACACTGGAACAACAAATTTTAATTCATGATTTTTAAAGCTATGTTTAGGTACTACCATCAAATCATAAAACAGTTTAGACAGCTAAAGATTACAGGGCTAGAAAATGCTTAGACAATATTGAGGGGCGGTAGTTATTAGATATCTAATTGTAGGGGAAAAGAAAACAAATTTTTCAGTCTATTTAAGGAAACACTTATTACCTAAATCTTCAAATTGATTTTGATAGGTTAATATACACAACACACTATGTTTTGTTCTATAAACGTGACTTGCAGAACTCATGGCTCATTTCTAGTAAATATAAGACTTCTTGGCATATAATTTGTATCCTAATTTTGTGTCTGTGTATTTTTTCCTTACCCTCATTTTTCTTCTTTCAAATTATATTTTTATGGAGTGTATGCATCTTTTCTGTCACAAGAGGAGTTTTTGAAATAACATGATTTTTATATGGAATATCTACTTGGATGCTATAGTAAATAAGATACTGTAGCCAAATGGGGGGGTAAATGTTTTCTAAGCAATCAATCCTCAAAAGCAAAATTATTTGCTATTAATGAAAAACTCTAATGTCTATGAAGACATCAAATAAAATTTTCTTACTACATCTCCCCAAAACGACATGTGGCTTTTAGTGGGAGATACACAGAAGTTTCCTGCTGATAGTCCTTGACAGAGGAGAGGGGAGGGATGTAAAGGACAGGGACAGAGGAGAGGAATAACTTTTTTTCTTGGAAATTCCTGTGATTGGTACGGAAAGACAGCCTTCTGTCTTCTGTGTGGGTCTCCCTTCTACTTTTCCAAGATTTGCTAGGACAAGGCTGCGCCAAGAAGAAAGTAGGCATAAAGCAGGCAGTTTAGGCCTGTCTTCAGTTTATTATCAGCCAGAATTCTTGGTCATAAGAGCACAAACTTACAAGACCTGATTATCTTAAGAGCCAATAGTTTACTGAGAAAGTGTCACAAGTTTACAAAGCAGATGGAAGGGAGAAGCAGGCTTGGAAAAAGGCAGGAACTAAGGCAGCTATGAAGAACCAAGAAGCACTGAAATAATTTTTCAACAAAAATAGTTTTTAGCCAGGACAAACAGACATTGGGCATTGTAGAGTAGCTGCAGGATCATTACCTACCACTGGATACTGTTCCTACTGGACACTGATGAAATTGCTTGGATGAATTTGAACAAGGCCTCTGCCTTTTTATTATCCACCCAATACAGAAAATCCCAAGCAGGAGGACACAGTTGGCTGACCAAAGTCATGTATTCACGTGGGAAAAGTGGGAAAGGCAGAAGACTGGACTCCTATCTGTAAACACTGCTATGGCATACACCAAGGGTTTATTGTACTGTGTTGTTGCCTGTGGTACATGAGTTGGTTGGTTTTTTGACTATAACACCAGAATTCTAGCTACCTTCTATTGGAGGCAGAGTTCTGAATTCCATTAAGACTCACACATTATGATATTCTCTTACAGAATGCCTTTGACATAGGTGGGGCAGGAATTATAGTCCTCTTTCTATCTATCCAATGAATATTTATAAATACCTAGCTACCATGTGCTCAGCCCGGTGCTATACACTGGAATAGGATGCGAACAAGAGAAAGAAGACTCCCACCCTCCAGGAGCTGACATTCTCATTTAATTCAACTTAGTGAGACACATGGTTTCTCATGAAATGTGTAATGATGATAGGTCTTATTGAAAATACAGATTCTTTGGCAAGACTTTCTAAGAATTTGATTCATTAATATTTGGTTGGAGCCGTGGAATCTGACTTTTGATAACTTTTCCTGGCAATACAGACACAGTTGGTCCAGGAAAAACAAAAAGTTAACTAAGACCATGTATCCATGTATGTGAGAACAAGTCCTTACAATACAGTATGAGCCTCCTGAGAGGAAGAACTCAGGATAGAAGGGGAGAAGGGATTCCTTAACTAAGAGATCTCCATCAGGCTGATCTCCAAGATTAGATTTCAGTGGTTTAAAAATAACAAGTATTTGTTTCTTGTTCCTACCTTATGTGCATTGTGGGTCACAGAAAGTGATTTTTGTCTTAGTTACTCAGGACCTCCGATTTATAAAGCAGCCACTAGCTTGAATGCCGCCAGTTGCTATAAAAGAGAAAGCTTTAAGGGTTTTGTACCAACAATTAAATGTGTTGGTGGGAAACAATGCATGCCTCTCCCTTTCATGAGAATCATTGTCCAGAATTAGTCACGTGACTCCGCTGATCTACATAGGGGCTAATAAATGCAATTATACCTGTAGAATTAGAGAGAATCAGGATATCAGTCAATAATCATTATCTTGAGACCATTTTATAGATGATGAAACTTAACGTTAGCAATAAATGATTTCATCAAAATAACAGAATTAGCAAGTGCCCCAGGAAAGATTCATCCTACAGTTTTTCCTATGGCGTCAGTTACAAATGAGAACAAAACTCTAGCCCCATCTCCAAGTACTCTTTTAGGAGCTTGAACTAATTCAGTACAGTTGCTTTTTGTGAGCCTTATTCTAGATGCTGAGGGTTCAAAGATGAATAAGACACCAATCCTGTCTCCAAAGAACTCATATTCCACCAGGAGAGTCATGGCACAATGAACATAAATAAGACACCTCAGACTGTGATAAGTAATGGACCAGAGGGATGAACATACGAGCTAAGTGATATTCAACTGCAGAAAAGAAAATTAATCTGCAGGGTGAGTAAGGAAAGGTTCACAGAAGAGGTGATGTTTGAGTTACACATGGAAGAATAAGCAGAGTTTTGCTGGTAAAAAAAAAAAAAATGAGCAGAACGTTCAAAGCAAAGCTGACAGAATGAACATACAGGTAAGGGCTTGATTTGGGAAATGTGAAGAGCCCAGAATAGTTTAAGGTCAAGGATGTCAGAATCCATTATCTGAGAGATGAAAATACAAGTACAGAAATGGTGTATAAGGGTCCATTTCACACAGTTTTCAGCAGACCCAGTTCTAAAATCCAGGTCCAAAAATAATTGAATCATAGACTGGGCTTGCCTAATGAAGATGTGCTCACTAAAGCTCTCTTTATATCAATAGTTCTTTTGATGTCTTTGGCCTCCATTCATAAAGAATCAGCTCCCTGTGACCAATGAAGCTTTCTCTATTTGCTCCTTCGAAAAATAGTTTACAGGATCCCCATAGGAGTCTTCATCTTCGTGTGAGTATGTGTACTAAAGAGAGTACATGTATTGAAAAGCTCAAAGGATAAGAGTTTTGATAGGTAATGATGTATAAAATCCTTAATATTTGCTTATATAGTCACGTTTTGATTATCCTGTAATGGGCTAGCTAATTTTCAGGTTATCAAAGCTCTCTGTTTCTGTTTTTAAAAGGGTTCAGCAGAGAGAAAAAGAGATACATTTTTAAAGTCGATTCTTCAATTTGATAGCAGTTATCAAAGTATATTTAAAAAATCCTTGCATATACTAGTATCTAAATCCCCTGTTTAAAAGGTCTAATGACAACTGCAGCATCTGTATGCTTTCTTTTCTTTAGTAAAGAATAAAATACCAAAGTATAAAAAAATGTATTTTAATAAAATAATATAAGCAGCATGATACTTTAAATAAAATACCTATAAGGCCATTAAGCTAGCATCATGTGGTGCTGATAACTTGAATATATGGTAAAATTCAACATGGAAACATTATGTCTAGCCGATGCAATGCCCAGTACATTTAAATAGTAGGGGTTAAAAGTAATTGGTGGTAACTTTGGAAGCTTCTTTCTCACAATGCTCATCTCTTTCCTGAGGCAATTTCATTCATGGCCCCAACTTCAATTACCACTTACACACAGGTGATTTAAAACTGTATATCTACTTTGAGCTTCTTTTTTTTTGTTTGTTTGTTGTGGGAAAATAAGGCTATATTTAGAATTTAAATCTAATTTTAAATAAAGGGAGACCTTTGTCAGCCAAAACTCCTTTGACTATCACACCTCAGCTTCTTCAAAATGACAGGTTCTCTTTTATCAGGTAAAATCAATACTCTCTCAGAAAAATGCTAGAGGTAAGCAAGAGAAACAAGGAGTGTGAAACTAAAGTTAAAGATAGGAGTCTGATAAAAGACTAGAAAGGGAAAGGATGGATCCATACACTAGCAAACTTAGAAAGAGCCATTTAAAAGAGGAGCTGATATGCATTTGAAAACATCCAAACTACTGGTCAAGTATTAAGGCTTTTGTCTTCTGGAGAATTTTTCTTTCTCTGCCTAGCAGATTACATGATATGTAGCTCTGTGTGTTATGGGGATTGATAGGCTTCATTATTTTCCTACTGCCTCGTGCCATCTCCACTTGTATATTCCAAAGCTGTCCATCACATCCAAAACTAAAGCCAGGGTCTTTCTTGGAAGCCTACTTTCAGTTTTCTATTGTATCACATAAAGACACTCTACATATAGCTAATCAAACAGAAATCTGAGCATTTTTCCCTGAGCTTTCTCTCTCTCCACCCGCATATTCAATCCATCACCAAGTGCTATTGGTATACGTGCCTTCTTCCTGGCCTAGGCTTGGAATTCTTTTGATAACTCTCCCACTGCTATTAAAAGTCTAGTTGTACTTTGCAAGTTCTCAACATGCCTCTTGCTCAGATCTTATGTTGCTTCCTTTCAATCCTTCCAATATATCATGCTACTTCCCTCCAATCTTTCACATATGCTCTTCACTCTCTTGGAATACTTCTACAGTGGGATAGACCTTGCAATCTGTAGCAATTTCTAGAAGGGGCCTCCAACTCAGAACTTTATAAATATAACACCATTAATTTACAATGATTAAATTATATCCTAAAAAGAGAGATAACTATATCAACTTAGTAGTTAATATAAGCATGAATATAGTATATAGCTTTATATGCCACAACTATCAATAATATATAGTAATCTTCCATCCAGTAAAGTGTTGCTTTGAGATAATGTAGCTTTATATTTTATATCAAAAAATTTAAAATGAAATTTGTTCTCTTATTTGCAAACACATTAAAAAATGTTTTAGCCTGCATGAAATATAAAAGGTGAGAGGGCTGAGAGACCCACAGTGCCACAGTCCCTGAACTGCTAAAGGAGATGGAAATTTCATGATGCTGTAAAGCTGTTTGATTTGGGGATTGAATGCCTTCCAGGACCTTTATGTGTTTTTGTTTTTCCCTTAATCTACTAATTCTCAAGAGACCTTGATCTTGTCAAGGTGATTTTGTCAACTAGCATACTTTTCGGGGATATAACTCCTCAGGCAGAAGTACAGTTGGAAGGACTGAGACACCTTTGTAATACCAAATAGCGTTTTTTTCAAAAACAACAAACAAAACACAAATGCACAGATGTGATGTTAATCTGTGATAAAGAAGATATCACACGAGGCAGAATAAAGTACATTATTCCAAGTTCAAATGTAAAAACCATACAAAGGTCAGTGTCTCCTCCATAAATGTTGAGCAAATGCTGGCTTGTATGCTGGCTCCTCCATAAATGTTGAGCAAATGACAAAGTTTCTTGTCCCTTATAGTCGCCCCTTCTCCCCAATTTCCACTCTTATGTCCCCTGATATTAAGACCAAGCTAAGCTTCTCCTCCAGTTGGCAAGAAATTTTTGGTAACACCATCTCTTTGTGGAAAGGATTCTTCCCTGTACAACTAAGGGAAATGTCTATCCCATCCCAGTGCCGTCCCTCATTCACTTGTCTCATTCTGGCCCCACAAACTACCTCACACACATGCTCTGCATTGGGAAGATTCTGGTCACAAAGAATTCTGTCTCTCCATGTGCAGGTGTTCTGAATTGACTCAAGGCCACAGCCTCAGGGGCTATGCTTTTAAGTAATGGTTTCTGCAGAAGTTTCTGCAATGATAGCAGTTAAAAAACTGAGTTTTTGTTTAATATGCCCTTTAAAATTCTGGCTGAGATTCTACGACCTGGGAAATGTCCCTCTCTCTAATTACATGATTCCTGGACTCAATAGCTCCAAGTGACACAGTATCTATAAAAGAATTCTATATTAAACTCTGGCTTTTGGATGGGGGTATAACTTCCTAGTTGTTTATCTTGAATAAAACTCCCAATTTCTCAGAATTGTAAACTATTATACTTTGTCTCTAACACATTTAAACTATATTTTTTCTTTTCTACTTTTATTCCTCAACCATAATAATCTAGAGTTTTGATTTGGGGCAGTTTTTTGTTTTTTAACCATTCATGCCCAGATATGAACACTGACATGTATATGTCATTGAAATAACTGGATTTATGATATTTAAGAATCTATCACTCACTCTGAAGCTGTGCTTCCATCTAAAGTAATGGAAACTCATAACATTTTAATGGAGAATATCCCTGTCTCCTTGGCTACACTGATGGCTAATTAACCAGGAATTTCTGGGTAGGAAGATAGTTTTGTGTTGTCTATGAATTTCGTTTTCCCTATCCCAGCTCTGCTTCTTAGCATGGCTTTCTAGAACCTAGCACCCTTTCTTTATAGAAGAGGGGATATCTATGTGGTGCTGACAAAGAAAGCAATGAAGAAAACATTCTTCATGTTAACTCTCCCCCTAAGTCATTTATTCAAGTTAAAGATGTATAATGTCATGTTAAAAGGAACAAAGCCTTTTTTGGCCATAGGATTATGAAAAGCATTAAAAACTTATTGTTGATTATCTATAATTTAGCAAATGATTCTCCTTGATTTTTTAAGCCTCTCAGATGAAACCTGTTTGGCATGGAGCCAATATGAATGGTAGTCCTCCTAAAAATAATAATAATAATAAAAGCTTTATAACAGAAAATCAGGATGATTATTAATAACAGCCCAAGGAACAAGTCTGTGACAAATTTGGTCCCAGAAAGTAATAATGAACTTTGTTTGCCTCTGTAGTCATAACTGAGTCCTGCATTGACACTATTAGCCTAAGTCCAAGAATGTCTGTAGGAGAATCAGAAGAGAATGACACAGTCAGAAGTTTGTGTCATTCTTCATGAGACCCTCTGTGAGATTTTTGGAATCACTAATATAAGTCAGGGGAAAAACAGAACCAGCACTTCAAGTCTTGTTTAGCTTAAATTGTCACAAAGGACTTTTTGTACTTTGTCTTCTAATACACTTTGCTCTGAAAGTCTTCCACCATTACTTTGCCAAATCCTGGCTTATGCCATATGTCACTCACAGCAATTACATTAGGTAATAAACTCCGTGTTCCTGTGATGTACTCTCCCTGATTCTGAGTCAGTGATATTACCCTTAGAGAATGTCTAGGCTCTCCTATTTGCAGAAAGACCCTCTGTTCAGAATGCAGATGAATCATTTAATTTCAGCAATTGGCTAGTGCAGCTATATAAACACTCACTCTGGAGTTTCCAAATAAGCATGGTCCACATTTACCGCTTCTCATTTTGTTCCAGGATAGAAAAGGCTAACTATATATAAAAAAAAAAAAAGGAAGAAAGAAGAAAGAAAGAAAGAAAGAAAGAAAGAAAGAAAGAAAGAAAGAAAGAAGGAAAAGAAAAAAAGAAAAAAACTAATTACTTTATATGAATATAAATAAATGTAATGGAATATGTGTGTATATATATAAATATATTCAGAAATATATTCAGAAATATTAGCCCACTCCTTTAAGATGGCAGGAATATAAAATAAATTGGAACCAAGTGAAAACAGTTGGGAAAGCAGGGAGAGTTCATACATGAAGCTGCTGATCTCAGACAGCAATGCATTCATGGAGCTGGAGGTCCCACCCACCCTCATCAGGTGTCTCAGGCTCCCACACTGCCCCCTCTGGGCTGAATGCAGTCACCAGGCAGTTCTTCCTATGACCAGCGCCAGCCTTGCTGCCAATTGCAATGGGAAGTGCCTTGTGGGTTTTGTGTTCCCTTGAGTTTATTCAGGTGTAAGTATAAAAGTGATGGCAGTTGGAGAAGGTCGGCATTACATATTCATTTTATTTTAAATAATTGATGATGTTTCCTGTCTCTGCCCACATTAATTGCTCTCAGGTGTTAGAAAATGGCTCAGTGAGTTGCCTTTTAATGTGTTTCTTTGGAAAGACAGTGTGGCTGCTCTTTAGAATACTAAAAGCAGTGAGTACTGTGCAGGACCTTCTAACTAGAGGTTAATAAAGGGGAACTGAACATATGCGTTGATGCTCTCTGCCATGTGGAGGAAAAGGATATTTCTAACTATACAGCACAGGATGTGAGCAATGACTTTATCCAGTCTCTGAATAAGACTTATGTTTACCCAGATTTCTTCTGTTCGGATGTGGCAGTAGAAACCAATTTGATATTTTCTGGGGTAGTGACACTAATAATGGAGCATGAAATACAAAGTCATTTTTCACGATCAGTCCACAGAGAGATATTTTCTCTCAAGTACAACACACAAGTATTTTTTCAAAGAATGTGAAACCTTCCAAAGAAATGAAATGTTATCTTTTTAAAAATCTGATCATACATATGGACGAGCCAGTTTCTCAAAACAATGTTGATTCTGCTGCTTTTAAAAATATGAATTGCCTCACTTATAGCCATATATAAAAAGGTCTGTTCTTTTTGTTTTAAACATTATTTTTAAGAAGTTGGACAAACGAAGCAGCTAATTCTGAGGCACTGCTCCGTTTGTACATTCTGTATTGGTGCTCCTAGGAAGTATATTTATAATGCATATTTACTTACAGAAGATCAAGAAATTTACATTTAAAATACTTTTTTGTGATGCATGCTTCTAAAGTAGGACACTACTGATATCCAAATTGAATCAATTCCAAGTCAAGCTGAATCTTAGAAACAAAACAGTTGCCTTTTAAGAAAGGGCTTGTAACTTTGAGAAATATCTTCTGGGGGAAGCAGGCTATACTCGGGGTGTCATCATCCAATAATTTTATGTACAACAAATTAAGTCTGTCCTTAGCAGTCTTAGATATCATTGTGAAGCAAGGACTTTGGGGACGTCCATCTTCCTTTTGCCTCTTTTCAGAAGGAAGACTAAGAGAGTCCTACAGAGCATTCAAATTTAAGGTCTAGGCTTTTTACATTTTTAGTAAGACAGTAATAGTAACTAAAAGAGCTTTATTCTCGGTCTGAATTTTGATTGACTAGAAAGCAGATTTTCTAGCCATGGTAAGCCATAACCTGACCATTAACCTAATCATTCCATTAACTTTGCCAAGTAAACATATAGTATTTTATATCATATTGACCTACACATGTGCACAAAATATGTGTGCAACATTCAGAGATACACCTAGGTGTGTGACTGTGTGCAGACATACACACACACAGAGCAAGTCAATATAACAGCTGTCCAGCATTATTTACAATATACTGGCCTCACTGCTGACCTAAAGAGCTGAAGAAAATAACAGGCCATATTTTCAGCTTAATAAAACCCTGCAGTAGGGAGCCCTTCATGAACAATTACAAGCATTTGCTGGAAATACATTTGCTGATTTAACAAACTGGATAGGACAAATGTTTAACAGGCTGTCGTAATGATGTTCAGATGCTTTTCTTAGTATTCGTTGATCTGAGATAATGCGTTCTTGCCCAATCATGCTACAAAGCAGCAGCAGAAATAAATAAATAAATAGATGTAATGTGATGCGCTCTCACAATAGCCGAGCTGCTGACTGCCCCTGACAGATGGGGGGAAAAAAAAGTCAATATGATGTCTGAGACAGCCAAGGCTCAGCACTGCAGAATAAATTACATGATTCGCTGAATGCCTGGGCTTCGCTCAGACATACAAAAAAATTGGAAAGATAAAAGCTTGCATTGGCTTCAGATGATATTTACTGCTTGATGGATTTACTAGCAGCCCCAGTACAGTCATACTGTATTGAATTATTGGCCTCTATTTAGATGTGTGTCCGTCGGAGCTTGAGTGTCCATTTAAGCGTAAGTGAGCTGGAGGCCCGCCAAGCCTCTCAGAGGCTCTGGGTACAGAGGAAGATGTGAGCTAATGGCCACCAGCTTCAAGAACAGGGAGCCTGAGGACACTGGGGGAGGCAACAAAGCCCAGCTACAAAGTACTTTCTTATCAATATTAATGCCAAAATAAATATTAATGGAGGCTGGCCAGCACACCATTTTTGAATGTGCCTTGTTTTCTTTGTATTTTATCATAAATGGCTGAAAATGACTGTATGATTTTTCTGCCTTTCTTTCTTTCTTGTTCTGAATTGAAGAAGGAATTTGGAAAAGACCATTAGCTTAACAAGTACCCGTTGTCACAGCAGCAGAATTTCTGTAAGTCAAAGGAGGCTAATAAAATGCTGGCTTTAGGAGGTATATGGCTGCCAATGAAGTATATGATTAGAATAGTAAGGTACAGTTCAACAGCTATTGTTATGGATTCTTTATTGCTTTGTGCTATAGTGGTTCAATTGAGAAGGAGCATTTCATGTACAAAGAGCCCATAAGAAAAGTTGCATTGTTATCTTAGCTCCAAAAAAGGAAGGTAGGCACAAAAGGTATATGGGAACTTTCTGTAATTTCTGCTCAACTTTGCTATGAACCTAAAACTGCTTTAAAAAATAAAGTTAATTAATTAAATAAACACACACACACACACACACAAGAAGGTGCAGGTGTTTTGGATGTGGTGGGGGAATAAAGAGAGCTCAAAGCATAGGGCATTGGGTTGAACTCCACAGAGTCTAAAATTCAAGTGAATTGGAATTTTGCACAATGTGTGTGCAATAGGGAAGAGAAGGTAACTGGAGGAGATGCAGTAGTTAAAGAGAGGTCCAGGTCTGGTGATTATTCCTGGGTTAATTGTTATTGACAGGAGAGATCAGAGAAGGGTTATTGAGCAGGGCTCCACAGCAAGAGTTCTCAGACATCCGTGCATGGGAACTGCTATCATTAGCAGCAAAAGCAACCAGATGCTCTGAGAAGATGCACATGGAGCATGCCAGACAACTACTTGTGCAAGATCAACTTCAAGAGGATCTCCTTGCTCTGGTAAGAACACGCACAGCCTGCAGGTTCAGAAAACAGGCTGCGGTAGAACCAGCCCTACATTAACTCATCATGTAAACCTGAGCAAATCACTTAATTTCTCTTAGCCCCTATTTCCTACCCTGTAAAACAGCTGATATCATAATAATAATTTACTACTTCACAAAATTTTTAGTGGGTCAGGTAGAGCCGGAACAATGGAAAGTAGTGCATCGTTACAGCAACTAAAACTTTACAGAGCTTCCACACTCACTCATTAATTCTCTTCACAGCTCAGTGATGTGGACCCTGCTATACCCATTTTATAGAGAAGACAAGTGAGGCACAATTACTTACCCAGGTCACAGAGCCAGATCATAGAAATGCTGAGACTGGACCCAGCATCTTTCTCCGGTATACTTCCTGAGCTATAAACCATGAGCAATGACCATCATGCCCCTCTTTTGACAGCAGGATTGCTGAGGAGACTCTGATCAATCCCCAAAGTCCCCTGCCCCTCACTCCAGCATAGACCAACTTCTATAAGGAGATCTTGGGACTGCCTCATTTGGAAAAACTAGCTGGGGGATTCTGAGGCCCTAACTCTCTGGGCATAGTGGGCTCTGCAGGGCTGGAAGAGTGATGGATGCCAGAGTATTTCTCACCTGTTTTCTGCTGGGTGCTGCTCCAACTCCACAGCAGCTCACAACAATAGGACCACCATATATTCCAATCTGACCAATTCTGGCACCAGAACACATAAATCTATACTTTATCTAGCTTTCTAAGACAAAAAAAAATTCATAAGGCAAATGAAAATAATCACTGTAGCTCAGACTTACAATAATGGAGAGTAATTGTTATTTCCATCTGAGCACTCGACACACATCATCTCATCTCTTTAAAAAAAAAAAGTGTCACAAAGTGGCTGATATTGTTTCCAGTTTCCACAGATTGTAAATTGAGGTTCCAAGAGATTAAATCCTTGCTCAGAGTCACACAACTGGGAAGCTCAGCTTTGAAGCCCAGGTTGTCCCAACATACGTGATGCTCTCCTTGAGGATAACCCTGAGAAGTTTCTGTTCAATTATGTAAGGGAGTGTACATTTTAGAACAATTTCTGTGAAATATTTTTTAAAGATACTTTTTAAAAGGAAGATATAAAAACTACTACTTATAATTCATCTGTCTTTATAGAGATTTTTTCTAAAAGCTCCTCACAGTTTGGTGAAGTATAATGGACCTACATTAGAATCAGACTGGCTAGCGTTCCAGACCCAGCCACACCAAGGACTAAATTTCAGACTTTAGACAAGGGGTTAAGCATTCCAGTATCTCACTGGACCCAACATCAAATAACAGGATTAACAATACATTGCTTATAATGCTCTTGTCAGGAATACTGCAATAATGTATGGAAGCACTTAGCCCCCAGGCCTTGATACCTGGTGCTTAGAATTATCACTGTCAACATAACAACAAACACTATTGACTTTATAACAGTGTGACCATAAGGCCTAATCAGCTGTTGATATGAAATGAGCAGACCGAGAGAGTGCTTTACTACTATAAGTACCAACAATGATATTATTAGTGGCTAGAATAATCTGCAGACTATAAATAAATCAAAACTACAGGACACATGGGGCAAAGGTCTCCCTTCCAAGGGACACTATATTTCTGAGAGAAGATCAAGAGTGATTTTGAATTTGGTAGTCTCTGGCATCTACTTGGGGAGGTGATCCTAAAAAACCCTTAGTTTCTTGGCCAGGAAGACATGGTTTGTGATTTGTACCTCTCACCACACCAGGGCTCAGCAAACCTTTCTATAGGAAAAACACAGGGTATCATCATAATTTCATGTGATGGCAGGAATGCATATGTTATCCCCAAAATCGATGAGGAAAAGTGGTTTTAAATTTTACACACACACACACACACACACACACGCGTGTGTGTGTGTGTGTGTGTGTGTGTGTGTGTGTGTGTGTGTGTATTTGGCCAGTCTATAGGTTTTGTGTTACTAATACTAGGGTATATCACTTCTTAAAAAACAACAAATTGAACCATTTTAACAAACACTTTAAAAACAGTATTATAGATAAGTTCCATGTTCTGATTTATCAAAAATAGCAACAACATATGCTTTAATTTCATTTTCTTGTATTACTAACATTCATATCTATTTTGAATCTGCTAGCTTAGAACTTTCAGCTTTTTATCAGTAGTTGTGTGAAAGCTGACTGAGGATTAGACCAAGAATTAGTTTGTATGATGTCAAATCAAATATATTATCATTTACTCACAGTCACTTATAGACAGTAGAGCTCTGTTGAAATCTATCAGTAATTAGAGTTAACACTCAATGTGCTAACAGGACCCAAGTTAATGGATTTGCTAATTATTCTTCTCTGTGACAGACCCTAGCACTTGTTCAGTTTCTAGTTGGGACAAAGATAGATCACAGAATATTAGGGTAAGGAGGTCATCCAGTACAAACCCTCATTATACACAGGCTTAGTTTCATAAGATTTATGAAAATTGGGGAAGTGTTAGACAATTGTTGATGAGAAATACTAAGAATGTAGTAAAAAAATTATTTTGATATGAATATTTAAAATCTGCACATAGTATAAAGAGCAGTTAATAGGGAGAACACAGAGAGTAAGAAGAAATGGCTAACCTTAAGATTGAAGTGATTAATAGGAAAGCTCCCTTGAGATCAATCAATACCAAGACCACAATTCTTCAGTTTATTAACAACCTAGAAGATGGATGAGGTGAGAAGTAGCTGAATTCATTGATGACAAAATTAAAAGATTATTGTAGAAAAAAATCTAAGGAAACCACGTATTAAACTAAAATGAACAAGGCCCCCACCCCCGCCCACCAAAAAAAAAAGATTTGGAGCCTGCATTGGAGCCTCTCAGAGAAAAAGAAAAGGATGAGAGAAACTATGCATTATTCAGAAAGAATCATTTCTGAATATTCAAGAGCAGACTAAATTTGATTAAGGATTCAGATAATTGCTATGAATACTTTTGTTGATAAATAAGCACAAGCTGAACTACTAGACATTCTGTATAAAAGTAACTCAACTCCAGCCATCTTATAACTGGTTTTTAGTGGCCTATTGCCTCTATTATTTGAGAATTCTTCCTTAACTTGTCCACCATGTCAGACTTCCCTGCAACAATTATTTTACCCCTCCAGCTTTGCTAATTTGTGCCTAAATGTGATACCCAGCACTAAACCCAGCTAAAAATTTCCAGAATGTATCCCCAGCTATGGTCTTCACATGCAAGACACATCAAAGCAATTAGAGACTGAAAGAATAAAACCCTGCTTCCTGAACAATCAAGATAGGAAAGAAAGTATAAAGTGTTTCCTGTGCTGAATGTTAAGCTACCTTGCATTTTGAAAATTCTCTTAGAAACTTTAACTTGTGAGTGAATGTAGAACCTTCTTAAATTGTTCATAATCCCAGCAGTAGAATTTGCTAGCCCAGCTGGAGCTCTTCCCTTTTTTTTTTAACCCTCATGAACACTGAGTCTGGGAGGCATCTTTCCCTGTTTGTCCCAGTAACCATGATCCCACGGAAAGCTCCTAACACAGCACTGTGGGCTCTGACAGCTCTTATATTTCAAGAGGATGTGAAAGCATGGGAAGAGAGACAACGCAATAGGGGTCATTCAGGAGTGAGGTAGAACTTCCCCATGTGACTTGTCCTGATTTGCAGGGCCTTGTAGGACACTCATTTGATTTGGTTTCACCTCCATTACTTCTTTAGCTTTAGTGAGCCAGTGTTCCCTACTGCTGTGTTGATGCTCCGGAGAACCTGCTGAGGCAGGGTTTCCACATTTTCTGGAGAAAAACCATCATTTCTTTGGATGTTTGCCCAAAACATTAATGTTCATTAAGGAGTAAGAGGATAACAGAATTTTAATACCTTCAACAGCTTATCTTTTGGCTATTACAAATATACCTCTAACTATTTATACCTATATTTCTATAGGTGAGACTACTCTGATGAGTAAGAAAGAAGCTTCTTATATACAGAGAAATCACGTAAACTAAATTTTATAAGATTTATAAAGTTCTACTAAATGCCATCATAGGAAGTAACAAGAGTTAGAGTCTAAATTATTATAACAATAGTTAAGCTTTTGGGGAAAATAATGAACCCCGAATGACAACCTGTATACTCCTAGCCACATTTCAAAACTTAAAGCCATGTGGATAACTGTACTGTGCAGGATGTTCAGTTATGGCACCCCGGTGTCAACCCTCCCACTAAACTATGTGATATTTGTCATGGACACCCACAATGTGTTATAGAAAACAAAACAAACCATAATCATAAAATTTACACACATAGTAGTAGACTCTCCAAGTTTACCATATCATGATGCTCATAGCAGTAAAATGCATATACATATCTGTTATTTAAAAAGAAATGAAGTATCTTCACATCTGAGATGAATGCTTCCTAATATTATGGCTCTAATTGGATGCCTCTAGATAAAGTTAGATATTGACCATTGTTGAAAATTACCTAGAGTGGCTTCACCACCTAATAGCTTCTTTGACCTAGTGAGTCATCAAACATAACTGAACTTGAAATTTCCACCTCTGTTAGATAGGAAGAATTACTTCTCAAGGTTATTATGAGAACACAAGAGAAAAGGTATATACACACAAACACTATAAATTATAATATCCTACATATACACATAAATACTATTTCTACCTCCTTGTTAACATTCTATGTGCATCAGTGGAAATTCTATTTAAGTATTGCATCCTATTGAGAAAATTTTACCTTAAGAGCTAAAGGGATTTTGCCAGGCAAGGAAACCCTGAGTGGAAAATTTCTACCTTATAAGAATCTCAAGAGTAATGCTGTAATTGTGCAGTTCCAATATGAAAGGGAGATCTATAATCCTGTGAAAGGCACACATATTTTAAATGGGATACTGTAAAGGGAGAAATCTTCCCCAGTAGAATCATTCATACTTAAGGAACTAATGAGATCATCCGCCAAAGATAATGAATCCATTAGTTGAAAAAGAAATCAAATTGTAAATCTATATCCTATATTTACACAGTTATATATAAATATTGAATGAAATATGAACAAAAAAGGCCTCATCTTATCTAACCCATGTGTCCAACTGAGCCATTTCCAAAGTAAATCAAAACTCTCACTGAAATTGTTTCTAGTTTTCATGATCTCACTGGGTAGAGAAAGGATTTTCTTCAATAGTCTGTTGTAACTCTGTCATTATGCTATAGTGAGGTAATTTGCTAAAACAGCTGCCTCTAATGAGTAAACCTTTCCATCTGGCACATCCAATATAGACACAAACAACCTCATCAGTTAAAAAAAAAGTTAAAAAGTCTATTTCATGAAGAAAAATTCTATTTTAAGAAGTGTCTCTTTGAACTTACAAAAGCTAAAATGCATTTTGAGGGGATGACCATCACTGTTTCTTTTGGTGGAGTCATTCTGTCTGTTCCCAGGCTAAGTGTGTACAAATTTGGCCCAAACTTTTGCCATGTTGATAATGTGTTGCCTCTGGATGGATTACAAAATAATTTAGTACATGTTTATAATAGAAACATCCAACCCAAAAAACTAGACAAAAGGAATTTTGTTATGTTAACTTTGGAAACTGGCAGGAGCAGATAAACATTTTTTTACATCTATATTTTAAACTTTCTTTTTATTCTAAGAAATTGTTATTAGTCTTTTAGTGTAAAATGTCACATGCCATTCAGAAATCCTTGACACCTCATACTGCACTTTTACTAACAGTCAAAGAAAGCTTTTTTATTTGAATAATTAATGAAAAACTGCATAATGCTACAATCTTCTTAACTGCTAAGTATTTTGGTTCAGTTCTTGTAAAAGATTAACTATTTTCCTTTCATCAAGTATGTGCTACTATTTTTCAGCAAATATCTAGGCTTAGATTTGAGTATCTAAATTGCTTATTTTATTCCCTTTTTAACTACAGACATTTTGGCTGATGAATCAATGATGCATAGGATACTCAATTTTTTTTATTTCATGAAGTTGATTTATTTAGTCTTAGTGTTAAAAAATCCAGTCATTGTTATTTTTTCAGTTTCCCCATACTGTCTACTTCCAAGGTAAAATTAAATCTAGCTATATGAGGAATTGTGAAAAAAAAATCATAGAATATAGGTCAGAATCAGATTTCATAGCTCGGATCTTACTTTTTCTAACCAAAGGCTAAATAAATGCTCATTAAAGAGAAAGCCAGAGAGTTGACTATGTTAGAGATTTTCAGTCCAAGAGCTGGCATTCTAGTTAATAGATCATAATGAGATGGATAGATAGGTACAGTCTTGGCATGCCTAAGCCTCCTGCTAGAAGGTTATCAGTCCTTTTTGAGAGATAATAACAGGAGCTTTAATTTTCTCCCTGACTCCTGGGTATAATGTAAAATTAATGTACATCATGTCAAGGTTATAGCAAGGCATTGTTGTCTGGAATAGAAAACTGTTTGCTCCCCACCCTCCAAACACTTTCACATACTGTGATAATGCATTATTGAAAAGCAAATTTCTTTGTCATTGTCAATAATGGCAAGCTGGTAAAGGATATTTTCTAGCACTAATTATGCAGAAGGAAGTTAACGGACCTCTAAAACTCAGTCTGAAAGCAAAGAAAGTTGTTTACTCAAATAGCTCCACCTTACCTAACATTAATGTAACAAAAGAAAATTCAAACAACAACAACAAAAAACATTTGTTCAGCAACCATCTTATGTGTAGCATTATTTCCAGTACAAAGAAGCTGGTAGGAACAGTAAAGAAATGGCACCTGCCTTCTCAGCATTTGAGTTTTAAATCAGAGATTCTTGGACTCTTATCTGATTCAGCAGGTCTCTGATGAGCTCAGAAGTCTGTATGTTTATCAAGACACTCCTAGATGATTCTAAAATAAACATTTGATAGACAATTACATTTCTATCTGAAAAAGATAAGGAAAGCTTAACACCAATAACATATCGTATGTGCCATCATCACCTAACTTCTGATACTTCTAACCTTATACACAACCCCACAGGTGGAGAAAAACACTAGTATTTGTATGATAAAGTGATGTGTTCTCTGGGGCCAGAATATACAATTAACATTTTCCTAATGTAAGGGATCTAGAAATGTATTTTTCCCCCTAGGAAGGATAGAAGGAGGAAACAAAAAGGAAATGTTTGTTGAATGAATTTTAAGGAAAATAATTAAATTAAAGAAAGTGAGTTGTAAATATAAAATTATGGGAAAATAGTTGATATAAAAACAAGTGTCCAAACTAGTTTTCTTAGCAGAGATGAAGACAAAGAGACAATATGCCCTGTCAACGGATTTAAAATGTTGCAAGATGAATATGGATCCCTTTTCCCCTAACATATTAAATGCAAATCCAAATAGTCCTCCAAAGGTAAACTGATTTTAACTGTCCACATTTTCTCTGCTTCTCTCTTCAATAACTAATAATGTGTAGTATCATGTGTTGTCTGGCATAATGCTAGAGCTCTGTGCAGAAGACAGACTTCTAGGAATGTGACATGTAAGAGCTTGCTTGATGTTTACCTAGATTTGGGAGGAAATTGAAATAAAAGAAGACATATATTGAGCTTAAATAATTAAGCAATGTATTAATAAGGAAAAGCAGAGTAATTTTAAGAAAAATTTTAAGAAAAAGTCAGCTTGTCACATTTATATATGCTGAGTTCTCAGGCTGCAGATATTTTGGGGAATCTCTTTCAGGGTCATTCTAATTTGCCTCCATATTAGCAGAGTGTATTAAGTTTCCTTGGACTGTGATAACAAAATATTGCAGGTTGGGTGACTTAGACCACAAGCACTTATCTTTATAGAGTACTCAATGCTAGAAGTCCATAATCAAAATGCTGGCAAATTAGGTTTCTGGTGAGAATTCTCTTCCTGACTTTTAAAGAACTACTTTCTCACTATGTCTTCACTTGGCCTTTCCTCTGCAAATGCTCAGAGAGAAAGCAATTTCTGATGTCTCTTCCTGTAAGGACTTTAGTCCTTCATAACAGGGCCTCACTCTTATGACTTCACTTGACCTTATTCACCTCCATAACAGCCCTATCTACAAGAGCAATCACACTGGGAGTTGGGGCTTCAACATATAAATTTTGAGGAGGACACAATTCAGTCCATAACAGGGTTAGGGAATCCTTGGGGCAGGACCACACATACCCCATGGGCCACTTGTGTATGTACCAGAACAAAGTGCTCCTTCTTCTCAGCAGATATGGTCCTAATGAGATGTATCAGGGTGGGACGCAGACTCAACTCTAGCCCCCAATTACCCTTTTAGTCATAAGTTCCCTATAGGGCATAACTTGTACAACTAAAAATTGGATTGGAAGATTCTAGAGAGCCTGGGACACACTGAGACATCAGTAATAAAAAAATAAAAATAAAAAATAAAAATAAAACAGAATTTTATCAAGGACAATCAGAAGCCAATTTTGAAATGTGGATGCAATGAAAACCATCCTAAAATATCTATCTTCCATGTTAGACAACTACTAATCTGGCATGCTAAACACAGAACTCAGATGACATCAGACTCAGGTGAGAATAGGCCCCCAAGCACCCTGTTATATATCTGAAAGAAATGTAGAAGTTTCTAGAACATAAGAGTCTACCTGGAATCTGAGCCTAGTATACACACATATACTCAGTTCATGGTAGCACAAAGAGTGCCTTCTAGTGAAAATTAATCTAGTCCTTAAGAAACCTTTTGCCATGAAAATTACTGAAGGCCAGGCTTGATTTCATGGATTTCCCTGTCTGGAAGAACCCTGAGGAGAAGCAATAATGTACAATGGATGAAGATCCCAGATGTTGAGGCCAAGATATCTGGATTTGAATCTTAGACCTACCCCTTACTGGCTGTACAACCTTAAAAAAGTTACTTATCTCCCTATGTTTCATTTGTAAAATGGTCATAAGTATACCACCTATTTCAAAGGTTGATTGTGAAAATTAAATTAGTACATCTCAAAATTTTCAAACCAAACAGCTAAAAACCTAAAGAAATGACAAGGTTATTTAGTAGCAGAACTTGACCTGAACTAAAATTAGGCTAATATATAATCCTTATTTATACCACTAAGTGTTAACATTCACTTTTTTTTTTTGCCTCAGAAATATGAATGTATTTGATTACAGAGTGCTGCCTCAGACTTAGCTTGGAGTATAAACTTTTATTTGGTATACTGACCTTTGTTAAATAGAAAAATACAAAATTGGCTTGAAGGGTTGTAGATAAAGAATTGCGAAATTAAAACAGTAACTAGCACTTAGCTGGTCTATTTAAGTAATTGTTTTTAAAAGTCTATCCTGTGATAAGGCATTCTACATATAGAAAAGGAGAGCAACGATACTATCCACACCATAAACTTACCTAAAATTAAAATACTATAGGCTAATAGAGCTAGAAGCAGGCTGAAAAATGATTTATTCGAGTCACACATTTTGCAGACATCAAAAACAGATCTTGAGCTTCTGGCCATAAAAGAGTAGCAGGGACCAGATTTACCCTTTCATCTGAAATAAGCAAAATTACATAAAACAACAGTTTTCACTAAGACATTTCAATCAAAACCAGTGATCCTACAGAGATGAGAAAAAAACAGATGAGCCCTATGATTGCCATAGCTTATTGTCTTGAGAGGGCTTCCAGGCTATGGTGCAGGGAGGGGAAACCTAAGCAGAGCCCAATAGTATGCTTGAATTGCGGATGTGACTCTGAGAGGTCAGGGGACCAAGGTGGCTAGAGTTTGCAAGTCAGTGTACCAGACAGAAGAGAAGTACATAGAGACAGAACTCTGGAGAGCAAGTCCCCTGGAGTATTACGTTGAGTACTATCTATACATACATGTGAAGAAACTGTCCAAGGATGTGGAAAGGGACACCCAAAAGAATACTAGGAAAAAGTAACCAGCACTTACACTAGACAGGGAATGGTGCCTGTTCCCATAAGCCAGAATGGGAGGGTGGATTAAGATTTATGGGGCATTGGGTACAGTATACAAAGGGGTCTTTCTTCAACAGTGGGGAATAATTAGTCCTAGATGGAATACTGCTCTGGCCCTGCCTAAAATATTTTAACAGCAAGATCCAAAAGGTTGAAGTTCTTTCCAAGTAACTTAAATGAGTCCCAGAACAAAGTTCAAGAATATCTACAGGAATACAAAATATCCAACAACCAATGAAATGAAAATCATAGCCTGGTATCCAAAAAAAATTATCAGATATACAAAGAAGCAGGAAAATATCACCCATAATAATTTTAAAAATGCAATCAATCAAAACTGGCCTAGACTTTTCCCCATTCATTTCACTAATTACAACTAAAAAGTTTGTACATTATGTATAAAACAAACATAAGACGACTCTGGAAGGCAGAGAAAAGAAGGCAAACTAGCTAGGAAACTCAGGACCCAAGGAACAATATGGTGATGAGTTCCCTGGGTTTTTTTTTTTTCTCATATATCCCAGACTTGGTGCTGAACAAGTGCACAAGCCCAAAATAGCAACATCTGCAGACAAAAAAATCAGCCAAAATCTCTTCTTTTTAGCCAGAGGACCACGAAAGGGGCAGCTCAGCAAGACAGAAAACATTAGACAAACTCTCTACTCTGGCGGAACATCACAGAAAAAACTGCAGTTCCACATCCATACCAACAAAAGGCCAGTGGGAAGCCTAGGTTTCCACTCCTGTGCAGCCCTAATGGAGCACTCTAACACCCTGCTGAGTATGGGGGTTCAGGGAAAGTGGTATCAGAGAAGGCCTCGAAGGAAGCCAGGTCTTTCATCTTCACAAACTAGTAACAAGTCTCTCCTCCTTCATGGTGTGACCAGAGATTGAGTAGGAAGCTAAAATCAAACTCACACCCTAATGAAGTACCCTTTCTCCTACATGAGTGGTGTCAAAGAAAGCTACCTAAAACTGGAAGTTTAAATAAGATCCAGAGCCTAATAGCCCAATACAAAAATATTCAGATTTCATTTGAATATCACTCATCATAACAAGAACCAGGAAAATCTCAAACTGAATTTAAAAAGATAATCAAATGCCAGCTCTTACATTACAGAGATGTTAAAATTACCTGGCAAAGATTTTAAAGCAGCCCTGATAAAAATGCTTTTTATAAGAACAATTTCTAAGAACAAATTTGAAACAAATGAAGAAAGCAGCTTCATTTTTTAAAAAGTTGGTTTTAACAAAGAAAGAAAAGATATAAAGAAAAACTAAATAGAAATTTTAGAAGTGAAAATATAATAATTAAAATAAAAACACAGTAAATGGGCTGAACAACAGAATGGAGGATGGCATAGGAAATAATCAGTGAAATGGAAGACAGAACAATTGAAATTACCCACTCTGAACAACAGAAAGAAAATAGACTGAAAAATAAAAATAAAGAGAGCCTCAGTGACTTATGGGATTATAACAAAAGATGTAACATTCATGTCACTGAGTCCCAAAAAAGGGGAGAATGAGGTAGGGCTGAAAAAGTGCTCAAAAAAAATATGTAATTATGACTGAAAATAGCAAAACACATGAACATTCAAGAAGAGGAGTGAACTCCAAACAGGTTAAAACCAATCCATGCCAAGACATAACATAATTAAATCTCTAAAAAAAAAACCCAAATAAACCTTGAAAGCAGCCAGAAAAAAATGACATCTCATCTTATAGGGGGAACCTATTTTAATGATAGCGATTTTATCAGAAATCATGGAAGCTACAAGGAAGTGGCCCGATATTTTTAAAATTCTAAAAAAAAAATACCTGTCAATCTAGAATCCTATAGCTAGTAAAAATATACTACAGGAAACAAGGTAAAATCAAAGCATTCTCAGATGAAGAAAAAAACTAATCACCAGTAAACCTATCCTAAAATAATGACTAAAAGAAATACACTAAACAAAAAAGAAATAATAAAAGAAGAATGCTAGGAACTTCAGGAAGGTGGGAAAAAAAACTTGGTAAGTGGAATCTTAGGTAAATACAAGAGTTTTGTCTTGCATTTTCTAAGATATGCTTTATGATTGAAGCAATAATCATAACACTGTCCAATGAGACTCTAAATGTATATAGAGAAAATATTTATTTAAGAATTATAAATGGAGAAAAGTAGAGAAGCATAAAGAGAGGTGAGATTTTTATACTTCACTCTAAAAGATAAAATGACAACACTAGCAGACTGCAACAAGATGGACATAGAGATAGATATATATATATATAGATAGATAGATAGATAGAACCACCACCCAAAAGACAGATGACAAGATGGACTCAAAAACATAAATAAATCAAAAGAAAATTTTAAGAAATATTTAAGTAACCCACAAAAAGGCAAGGAAAAAAATCAGAGCAATGAAACAGAAAATCAACAACAAAAAAACCCCACAAAATATAAAATGGCAATCGTAAGCTCCTACATATCAATAATTACATTAAATGATCTAAATATATCAATTAAAAGACAGAGATTGGCAGAGTAGATTTTTTAAAAATCACCCAACTATATACTATCTACAAGAAATCACTACAAATACAAAGACATAGATTGAAAATAAAAGGATATAAAAAAATCTATTATGCTATCATACAAACATTAAAAAATAAAACAAGAATGCTATATTAATATCAATACAGTTTACTGAAGAGCAAAGAAAGTCACCTGCTCAAAAAAAGAACATTAAATGATTAAAGAGTCAATCTACCAAAAAGACACAGCAATCTTAAATGTGTATGCACCAAATAACATAAATGCAAAATATATGAAGCAAACTGATAGAACTAAAAGGAGAAATAGACAAATCCACAACGAATATTTCAACATCACTCTCAACAATTGATAGAACATCAACCTACATGGAGAATCAGTAAGGAAGTAGAAGAATTCAACATCAACTACCAGAATCTAATCAACATTTATAATCAAGCCAACAAGAGATTACATGCTTTTCAAGTGTCTGTAGAATAGATACCAAGATAAACCATACCCTGGTCCATAAATGTAAAGAAATTGAAATCATACAGAGTATATTCTCCAACCACAATATAATAAAATTAGAAATCAATACGAGATAATAGAAAAATCTTTAAACACTTAGAAACTACACAACACCACCACTAAATAATCCATGAATCAAATAGAAAGACTTGAGGAAAGTTTTAAAAATCTGGAAATGGGTAAATTATACATTTTTCTTATTTAAAGCTCCAGCTGATAATTTGTTAAATAAAAATAAAAAAGTATATTGTGGGGTTATAACATGTAAAAGTAAACTGTATGACAAGAATTGCTAAGTAAAAGAAGACAGAAAGAGTATATATTGTATGATTTCATTTATAAAAAATTTTAGGAAGTATAAACTAATATGTACAGACAGAAAGCAGATTAGCAGTTGCTTAAGGATGAACAAAGAAGTAGAGGACAAAGAAGAGGGAAAAAGACTACAAAGGGGCACATGGAAATGATAGGTATGTTCATTACTTTAATGGTGGTAGTGTCACAAGTATACACATATGTCAAAACATAAAATTATATACTTTCATCTGTGCCATTTATTGTATGTTGATTACATTGCAATAAAAAGTTTAAGAATATAAAAATGAAACATGGAAATAACCTGAGGTTACATCACTTTATATTATATATATTTGCTTACTGACTTGCTACTTTTAGATCTGAGTAATATAGCTTTTGTTCACTTTAGAATATTTCAGTATTTACTTGCAGAGATTTTTGTTTTTATACTTCTCTATAATTAGATTGTAATCTGTGTGGCTCCCCTAAGTATGTCCAAAGGCTGGGCTGCAGACATGATAATGGGCACAGCCAAGACAGAGTGTAAACAAACTAGATGCCACCAAGGATCAACATCAGCTGTGCATTTTTTAGCTGTTATTTTTAGGTAAATAAAAATAATGTGAATACTGAGGTGTCTCTGTCTTTGAATGTGGATCTCCAATGTGGATATGAAACTTTTATCCAGTGCCAAATACTGAAGTGGGAACTGGCCTCTCAAATTTGTTTTTACTTGTAAGATTTCAAGTAGATATATTTTCATGGTTGTTAAATATCAGCTTCTGGGCATTCTTCCATAATTTTAAGACAGCTGAGAAAAGTGATTATTAAAATGTGGTCTACAGCCTATTTGAAATCTTCAAAGAGATTCTGTATGGTTCATAAAGTCATTGAAAAGACAAATCACAGGGCACTGTGGGCATTTAAGTTGAGTTTTTCTTAACTGCAGATTTAGATATACATTACAAGTCACAAAAGCCAAGATTGCCCTTCTATAGCATTCATTTATAAAAAAACTCAAACTAGATATAAAAGAGCTGATTAATTATGAGTAGCCACTTTTGCATTTTTTCCTCAAAGTGTTCTGCAAATTAACTAACTGTACCAGAACCATCTGGGGGAGTTGTAAAAAATTAAAATGCAGATTCCTGCCTGCTGCCCAAATCCACCATATTGTATACTCTAGAATGAGGCTAGGAATTTACGTGCTTGACAAACATCCTGACGATTCTTAGGTATACTAAGATCTGAATGCTATGGTTTTCCCCACATGGATCTAGCCCTACCTGAGTAGCAAAATATATTTCATGATATTAAAAACCTACTATGGCATTGTTTGATTATGAACTTCTTTGCTGGCGACAACTTCTTTTATTCTCCTGTTTATGTTTGCCTGTGGAGAACTGAGCTATAAACAGAATTGTAAGGATGATTATAATCCTGAAACTCCCTATTTTGTCACTGAAATGATTGTTTTTATAATGTAATGTTTACATGAGAAATTTAATGCCATAATTCTATCAGAATAGATCATACAGAAAAGTTTGCAAAGATTACTGAGCCTTTATGTATCTAAAGTTGTGAGGACTAAAGGACCAGGGAGGTGGTAGAGACAAAGACCAATGAATCTGGTGCATCTGACCAACTCTCTAAAAATTATTTCAATTTTTATACCCAGGATTTCTCATTCATTAGAAATTAAATTAGTATGGTAATAACCTAATGGGTATTTATGGATGTAGATTAATAGCCATAGGTTAAATAGAAATGTTGGGCTCCTTGGGCTAGGTAAAAGATGGTGTAGATGCTACAATTAGACAAAGGCCTTTTTAAAAGGAGCTGAATTAAAATGCACTATAAATGGAGTACATCTTCAGCACAAGGAGAAAGTGGATAAAGGTGTGTCCTTTCAGTGTCAAAGTGGGTTGGAACCCACATCCAACACAACTTCATCTACTGATTCACTGGTTTACTATTGCCAGTTAGGGGAGAAGATTTGGGGAGTTTGAAGGAAATAATCCTTGATTTGGAATCTTGGACTATATCCAGGTCAGCTTTCAAGCTGTAAGGGCCTCAAGCTGTGATACTCTAATTCTAGCTTCTTCCATGACGCTAACAACTAACTAAAAATCATATGTGCCTTAATGAATTTTGTCTACAAGGAATGGCAAGCCATCCCTTATAAGGAGAGTAAAGCCTCGACTGTGAGTTAATAATGGCAGGCTGTTTCTGTGATACTAAGTGCTTCACCTCCACTTTTCATATCAGAAGTGAAGGCTTAGAGATGTTAGTAAGCCAGGCAAAACAAAGTCTATTTACTGTGATTTAAAGAAGTCATAGAAAGAAGTCAAATAATAGATGTTGGAATTAAGGTCACACAAATAGAAGTTGCTGGCTTATGGGTGCCCTACGTTAGTTCGGACTCTTACTAATCTGTATACTATGTGATCCCTCCTCATCTCTAGAAGATTTCTGGACTTCATATGAAAAGATATCAAATTCATGGGAAGTCCTCAGCACTACTTAACCATGTCAAAATTGTTGCCTTTAAATGTAGCTACTTGTCCAAAGGCCTCCCATCTTCGCTCAATCAGAAGAATTACCCTCTGCCTCCTCTTTGTTCCTACTAGACTTTGCACCTCTTTTATAGCATGTACACATTTCATGATTTGGAATTTTGCCTGTCTGCTTCCTTGATTGAACTCCTAAAGATAAAGTTTATATCTGATTATCTTTGTATTGTCACAGCACAAAACGCATTATCACAAATGCACAGAACTGGCATTTTATAATGTTTAGTCAATTGATTTAAAGGAGTTATAAAAATGATCATGAAATTTTCACATTAAATATAGTTAGCTAGATAAAATAGTATGTACTTAGTCTGATTTTTTAAAGTCATAGAAATATCCCCAAAAGTACATGTTAGAGTTATCCCAATTTCAGCATGGATCTACCTAGATTGAAAGCTCAACTAATGCTGACTACACATTGCTGTCAATATACTTAAAGGTATTTGAAAAGCATAATTGAAGGGCATCATTCTCTCCACCTTGAGAGTTCAGAATGTATCACTTATTTATATACAGTGGCCACATCTTTTTACAAGCACTGTCCTTTTTTTCTTTTTTTTTTTTTTTTTTGCTGTTCTTCCATTTTGACTCATAGCTAGGAAGTGTTTGATGGAATAACTTGAGTTTAGATCAACAGTCTTAATTAATGTCCAAATGATCAGAGATCTATTCAAAGGCCTACTGTTCTATTATATTTCAGTGGTAGAAATGCATAAACATCTGCCCCTAAATACATTAAGTAAATAACATATAAATAGATAAAATATTTTGGAAACTTGTTAAAAAATCCATTTATATGAATTTTTTACCATAATCAACTTTACAATGGTAAAATCTTTGATCTCTTTCCTCAAAGTCAGCTAAATACTTAGACTTATGTGCAAAGATATCCATATAAACACCGTACAGTTGCTTTTCATTCTATAGCAAAAAAAGTATATCTGTCTTGTATATAATCTAACTCTGGGGAAGTCATATTTATTATTTTTCTCAAATGTAAAGATGAACTAGACAGTATAGAGGTCAATACCGAGCAGCTGATAATTTCAGAATGATTAACAGTATCTTCGGCAATAATTTCAGAATCTGAAAACTGCTAGGACCTAAAGAGCAATGTTATTGGCCATTAAAGTGATCTTAAGTTGTTAAATAACATATAAAGTCTCTCTATCTCTCTCTTTATATATATAAATATATATAAATATATATAAATATATATAAATATATAAATATATAAATATATAAATATATATATAAAGAGAGAGAGAAATAGATATATAGATATATAGATATATATAGATATAGATATAAAATTTATTATGGGGAATGTGCTCACATGATTATGAAGGCTGGAAAAACCCATAACCTGCCATCTGCAGGCTGGAGACTCAGAAAACCCAGTGGTGTAATTTAGCACAAGTCCAAAGGCCTGAGGACTTGGGTGCGGAAGGCAGCAAAAGTATAAATCCTAGTCCAAGGTCAGGAGGAGAAGAAATAAAATGTCCAGCTCAAGCAGGCAGGCAGGGGAAAAGTGGCAAATTCCTCCTACTTCTACCTTTTCTTCTATTCAGGCCTTCAACATATTAGATGATGCTCATGCATATTGCAGAGCACAGTCTTCTTTACTGAGTCCACCATTTCAAATGCTAATCTTATATGGCAACACCTTTACAGACACATTCAGAAATAATATTTAGTCTGGGAACCCTGTGGCTAGTCAAGTTGACACATAACATTAAGTACCACATAAATGATAGCTGTTATGATGTGCTAGGCACTGTGTTTGATGCTGGGATAAGGCATAAATAAAGCACAATCCCCTCCCATAAAATAAGGCAGTTCTGCAAAGCTCAAATATTAATCATTTGGCTTTCTTCATAATCTCAACTGAGAGCACTGTGGTTAACTACTAAGAGGAAACAATGAGAGATGTTCATTTTATACTTCCAATACATCTCATTTGCATAGTAATAGAGTTATTAAAAATTAGGGAGATTTTGGTGTTGAGGAAAGAGGTAATGAAAGCCAAGAGAAGTAACTTCCCTTCTATTGGTGTCCACCAACCCTCCAGAGAAAGACATTCCCTGGGAGTTGCCTTTTCTGCTCTGTTGCTGTTATAATTGGTTTCCAAGTGTCGTTGATCCCTCTCACCAGAAAGTGGCAGGGAAACATTAATTTATTTCTAGTCCCTTTACACTTGAGATAAAATTAAAATTTAGAAGTTCAAATTTAAAAGAACAACATATATTTCCAGGCCAGTATATCTTCTCATTTCAAAAAGACTCTTTGTAAGAATCAGGTGGCTGAGCAGAGCGGACCCTATCATTTTTGCAGGGCTCATTTGGATTTGAATATGGCCTTGATGGGGCTATAGTAGGCATAGGCAGAGTGGGGAGCATCCAGCATTACTTGGAAATTTTTGGAACTTCTGCTTCTTCCCTCTACCACTCAATAACCTTTCTTCTCTCAGTGAGAGGAATCGAAATGTATTTCCATTTGTAAATGTAAATCAAACTGTTACCCTAATCACAAAAAAAGAAACGTATTGGCTTACATTAAAAAACATCCTGAGGTAAACTGAATTTAGGAGCAGCTGGACCAGAACTCTATAAATATCATTAGAGCATCACGTTTACACGTGATAGGCATGATGTTCTCTATCAGCCCTGCAGGAAGATACCATAAACTATTTCCCTCTCTGCCTGAACTAGCTCCCTTCTATTGGTCCACATGCCCAGACCTGAACTAATCTCTGTATCCAGCCACCCTGAGAGCAGCACCAGAATACCCTGGAGAAGAGCAGAAGTCTGGGGACACACTACCCAGGTTTGGATCTCAGTTCTATCACTTACTAGTTATGTGACATTAGGCAAACTGTTTAGCTAATCTGTACCTCAGTTTCTTCATCTGGAGGATGGAGACAATAAATTGTACCAATCTCATCATCTTGTTGCACGAGTAACTGAGATAGGCATTTAGAACCGTGTCCAGCACCTAGTAACCACTCAGCAAGCATTGTCAATGCTGCCAACTGGGAGGAAAAATTAGCTACTGAAACCCCCACTAGAATCACATGACATAGAAGAAGGATAATCTTACAAGGAATGAGTTCAAGGCAATAAATAAATTGACAAACTAACAAACAAAAAATCCCAAAACTAGCAGGTATTTGTTTCTAGCCTCTACATCAAGCAGTTATATATCCTCTGCTTTGTTCCCTCATAGACTCCCGCATGTTTGGGTGCTAGAAAGATAACATCTAGACTATAGTAAGTAAATCTCCATAGCTATGCTGCCTTTGTGATGTATATAAATGTGTTGCTTCTGTGCTTTTAAAAATGAAGCAGTTTGACAGGTAAATGTATGGTTTAAGCCCCCTCCAAGCAATTTTCAACTTGTAAATCTCATCAACATGTATCCGCCTAAAACAAAGATGCTACCATGACTGTGTTGCAGGGTGGGTGGGGAACCCTGTGTCAGACACACCTTTATTTAAAATAATGTTACTCCCTAACAACTTTTTTACAGAAAAGGGATTGCACCTCAGTTGTGCAGGCAAGGATAAAGGAGATAAAAGCAGCAAGGAAACAAGAAAGGGAGGGGGGAACCAAAACAAGCCCATTTCTGCGTAGAGCGTTGGAAATGGGGCCCTGACAAAGACTTCCTGTTTCTCACAGAATCAAGTGCTGGCAGGGGCGGTGCACAGGGCTGTGGGTGGACTCAGCTGCGCATAGCTGATTATAGAAGATGAAAGGGCTTGGCAATTTATTTCATCTCACACTGAAGCACTGCTGACAACTGAAAGTGAGGACAGAGGATTCATTTGTTCAACTTCTGTTTTAAAAAGCAAACTTCAAATGAGACCACAGAGAAAAAGGAGGAAATGCTGTGATGTAATAAAATGTCTATTTTTTAAAAAAATACACTAGCTGCAGCATTTGTATTTTATAGATGGGTCGGGAAGACTGGGTTGGGTTTTTTGTGGTCATTTTCAATTCCAGGGAATTAAATGTATTTTCACAGGATCAATTACTAGTCGGTTAGGCCAAGTTCACCTAAAATGACCAAAGCACTCATGTCCATTCATCCCTGAATCCAAAGATCAGGCAGAATGAAAAAAAATCTCACCCTGCAGTGTTTAAATACTTCTTAGAAAATTGAAAATCAAATAGATGTTGTGCCTGGTCTTTATGCTAAAAGTAAATATATTCTACATAATAGAGAATATATTTTAAATTTTATAATCCTGTTTTTTTTTTATTTTAGTTTGTAAAATTTTCTTCATATTATTGTTTGCTTGAAATTTTGAAAAATAAAATTCTACTTTCTTTAAAATAAAATGTGGTCACATTTAGAGTTTGACTTTTTTGGTTCATAGATTCATATAAATTATTATAAAATTTAATCTACCTAGCAAAGTGGTCTTATCACCAAAAATTATAAAGATGGGTAATATCCCATACTGGTAGCACATTAGTTATTTATGGTTAATACACAAATAAAGATCTAAATATTAATGACAAAGATAAAGAAATACATTCTGCCTATAATCATTAATGTTAAACTAAAATATCAGTAACATAAACATATCATTTTTAAGCAATTTTTTCATTAAGCAATTCAGTTAAATGACTCTTTTCATTGTAATATATTAGAAATTTAGTATTTTCACTATTTTTAATTTAGGGGGTTTTTATTTGCAAGAAATCAGCAGAGCAATAAAAATGAAAAAGATTATGGATAAAATAAATTCATTAGCTCCCCCAGCCTCTCAAAACCATTAAGTTCAAGAGTTCGTTTTTCAACAAATATTTCTGGAGCACCTGCTGTGTGTCAAGCACTATTTTAGGAACTAAGAATAACAGCATTCACAACACTCCTGGTGATGTGCAATGCACAGCCCTGCTTTCAGTTTAATAGAAGGAGACAGAAAATGTGCAAGTAAACGAATGGGCAAATTAGATAAGTGTTACTGCTTCAATAAATATAACACAGGTAACACTATAAAGGCTGTCTGGGGGTAGGAAGAAGGACTTGCATATGGGAATTGCAGGACAGGTCTTGCCAAAAAAATAAAATAAGATATACTTCCATATGCAAAATATGTATGAACCTGAAATACATTATACTAAGTGAAATAAGCCAGATACAGAAAGACAAACACTGCATGATGTCATTTATATGTGGAATCTTAAAAAGTTAAACTCATAAAAGCAGAGTAGTACAGCGATTGCCAAGGGCTAGGAGGTGGGAGAAATGAGATGTTGATCAGAATACAAGCTTTCAGTTATACAACATGAATAAGCTCTGAAGATCGAACGTACAGCTCAGTGACTATAGTTAAAATACTCTATTGTACTCTTGAAATTTGCTAAAAGAGTAGATTTTACGTGTCCTCACCACATACACAATATGGTAACTACATAAGGCAATGGATATGTTAATTAGCCTGATTGTGGTGTTTGTTTCACAATGTATATGTACATCAAATGTCACGTACACCTTAAATATTAATTTTTCTTTGTCAATTGTACTTCAATAAAGCTGAGAAAAAAAAAATAAAAAGAAGTAACATATGAGCTGCTACTGGATAAGAAATATCCAGCCTTGCAAAGATCTGAGGAAGAATGTCCTAAACACCTGAACACAAGAATGAGTTTGGTAGTCTGCAGAGTCAGAAAGAAAGCCTGAGCAACCAGAGTGGTGAGCAAGGGGAAGAGAGGCAGAGGCAAGGAGGGTTTACAGAAAGGGGTCACTCTTCAGAAAGCCTGATAGGCCAAGGAATTTTAGGATTTGGAAGGCAAAGGGGTTGGCTTTTTTCTGGTCATTTTCAATTCCAGGGAATAAAACATATGTTCACAGGATCAGTTACTAATAGGATATGCCAAGTTCACCTAATCTGACCAAAGCACCCATGTCCCTGAGTCCAAATATCAGGCAGAATGAAAAAAATCTCACCCTGCAGTGTTTTTTTTTTTTTTTTAGGGACAAAGGGAGCCCATGAAGAGCTCCTTCCATTCAAAAAAGTTGTGTTATGAGTTATGAGCCACATAAGAAAGCTCAGCATTGAGGCTCCTGGTCCTGTCCTAGATGATTCAAGCACCAGATGATAGAATTTGGAGATAAGAAGAGTAAGTATGTTGATAAATTACAATTAAATGGTGATTATTGTATTGAGGTTCTAAGGGAAAGTAACAGTGATCAAAACCCTACAGAAGCAAAACTCAAGCCTGGGACACTATAGATTTGTTTGTCTGGCTGAGGAATTAGTTTTTGAAAACATGTGGACACTAAATTGCACATTTTTGCTCTGCCATAATTAATGGTATTTAAACCAAAAGGGTCTGTTACAAGAGGTAGTCCATGCATCATCACCCAACACCCTTTACTTAGATTATATATAGCTTAATATCTAGTGCAATATTGAGCACAATACTGAGTATTGAATACATTCAGTACTATTCCTATATTGAGTATAGCTTAATTATATGCAGCCTAATATTGACTTTTGTATACCAAACCATATAAAATGTAATCACTTTTCTATATAAGCTAATATTTACTATTGAAAATACCAAAGCTATCCAGGGGTAGGTGAAGCATATAAAATATTACACCTACTCTTACAATAAGTAGTCAATAAATGTTAAATGAATAAGTGAAAGCCTACACTTTAATCATTTGTCATTCAATATAAATATGCTATTTAATTTGTAATTTAGTCTGAATAATTTTTCTTAACTTTTATGACAAAATTTGTCTATATGATATAAAGGATGGTTGGCATTTTATATTTTATAGATAAAGAAAAAAATTATAAGTATTCTATTTAATATATTCTGTATTGGGCATTATAGATATACTTAGTTTAAGACATAGGTTTTATCTCCATAAAGACAACTACGGGGAAGTAATGACTGATTTAGTTAGAGTATTTTGATAAAGCCTGTCATAAAATACACTTTCCTTAAATTCGCCTTCACAAGAGTTAAATAATAGGGGAATACTTAAAAAATATGCATAAAGATAGTACTTCAGAGTAACCAGAAACATTAAAAACAAATCATTGACTGAATATAGTCCAGTGGGTTCTGACAAATGTTACACCCTGTAAACATCACCTGTACCACAGAAACTTCCCTCAAGGCCCTTTCCAATCAATCTCCTCACCCTTCCACTTAAGGCCATCACTTTTCTATCACCACAGTTTAGTTTTGTGTTTTAATAATTCTTTAAAAAGAATAGTAGTGAGCAATAAAAAGGAATGAATTATTGATAGACACAACACATATGACCCTTTGAATAATTATGCTGAATGAAAGAAAAACAAACAAACAAACAAACAAAGAAGTACATACTGCATTATTTTGTTTATACAAAATTCTAAAAAATGCAAACTAATCTTCAGTGACAGAACTCAGATCACTGGTTACCTGGGGATCAGGAGAAGGAATTACAAATAGGCATAAGGAAATTTGGGAGGAATATTCATATGTCAAAATTTATAAAATTGTATACTTTAAATATGTGTAGTTTACTTTTTCAATTATATTTCAGTAAAGTTTAAAATCATAACTTTCAAATAACAAATCCATTTGCTGGAGAAGAAAAGTTCACTTCTGCAAGTCACATTGAGCTTTTGTATTCAATAAGTAATTAAGTTTTCATAATTTTTTTTTAACTTGGGAAACTTTTGACAGTTTTTTCTCCAAATATTTTTCTCTAATGCATTTTTCTCCTCCTATGATTCTAATTCCATATATACTTAATGTCTTGATATTATCCCATATTAAAGAAGTCAATACAACTCTTTGTATATTTTTTCACTCTGGGATTTGGTTTGGCTTATTTCTATTGATTTATCTTCAAGTTCACTAACCTTTTCTATTGTCCAATCTGTTATGACCTCTTGTGAACTTTTCATCTCCTCAAATTTCTATTTGACACTTTTTTAGTTTCCATTTCTCTACTGTGAATGCCTATCTGTTCATACATTATATCCATCTTTATTTACATAATTTAAAATATTTATAATATTCTCAAATTCTTTTTGGCCAGAGGCTCTAGTAACATTTTCTTTTAGTTCCAATTACAAAACAATTGTGAATACATGTCATTTTATCCTGAGTAGATGACTCCTTCATTTAATGTTTTATGTAGTTTTGATTGTTAAGTAGTAATATATAATTTGGATAGAGACAATGTGTATATTGTAATCTTTAGAGTAACTACTAAAATATACACAAGCAGACAGACATACACCCAAACAAGTATTGCTAAAAAGTAAAAAAGTAGATAAAATTTAATTTAAAAAAATACTCCATAAACTCAAAAGACAATATGAACACATTCTTCCTTTTCAGTTAGTTTGCTTTACCCCAGAGGTAACTGGTTTCTGATTTCTATTAACATAGAATAAATCTGTGTGCTCTTGGAATTCATGTAAAATGAGGTTTTAGATAACTACTCTTTAGCATCTAGATTCATTTGGATAAATATTTTTGAGACTCATTCATATTGCATCAGTCAAAATTTCATTCTTTTTTTATTGTTAAGTAGTATTCCATTGTATAAATATACTACAATTTCTTTATCCATTTTTGTATTGAACCTTTGAATTATTTTCAAATTTGGATTATTATGAATAAAGTCTGCCATGAACACTATTGTATACATGATTTTATGGACATATGTGTTCACTTCTCTTGGTTTACTCCCTAGAAATGGAATTGCTAAATCATAGATTTATATTTCGCTTTATTACCAAATTGCTTATGGTTCCTGTTTTTGTGGTATATCTTTTCTTACTTTATATTTAATAAAGATAATAGATGACAAAATGAAGAAATTAACCAGAAAACGGAAATTTATATTTTTATGCATAATTTCCATAATCCAATAAAAAATTTACCAGGTATACAAAATAAAAGAAAAAGAAGGCAATAGAAACTGATGCACAGGTGATCCAGATATTGCTTTTCAGATGGGCTAAAATAACCATGACTAATAAAGATAATAGGTGACAAAATGGAGAAATTAACCAGAAAACAAGAATTTATATCAAAAGAAAATAGCAATTCTAAAACTAAAAATATCTGAAATAAACAGATGCAATAGAGGCCACCTCATATCCACTGGAATAGGTTAAAATTAACACTACTTACAACAGGTACAAGCGGCTATGGTTCCTGCTGGGAGCTGCTCCAAGAGTGGCAGGCAGTTCCAAGGGGCTACGCTGCGGCGGAGGCACCAGTGGCTCGGTGAGCATGGCTCTCTCTCTCAGCCTGGTGACTTAGGCCTCGCTGCGATGGGCTCGTGTGCGGTGGCAGGGAACCAGCCTGAAAGCTCCACATGGCAGCAACAGGGGCTTGGAGACATAAGGGCCCAGGTCAGAGACACTCACCTTCCTGAACATACAGGAGGCTAAGCTGCTCCGTGCCGACAGGCAGGGCTCCGAGTTCGAGTTCAATGACTTCACCCTCCCTAGCCAGAAGCTGATGCCCTGGGAGTCTCTGCAGGTGGCTGCTGCGCCAAAGGTCTCTTCTGCCAGGTGCTGTGAGCTGACAGCCCCACGCTGCAGGTCGGCGGACCCAGGGCCTTCTGTGATACAGTATGTGGATGACAGCATGGCCAAGACCAGCTGGTTGTTGGCCGACATGATTTTCAAAGAAGATAAGACACTTACTTATTATGCAAAGGATCTCCCCATATATGCCTGTAGTTAAAGCGAAATGAATGATCCATCTTCCCAGGTTTACTTAATACCAGCAAGAAGAGGTCAATAACCAACATGTATATACTTTGTTCAGCCACATTGTAAATTACCTCGTGAGGGAAAAATGCACAAGGATGAGTCCCTTTGAGGGGAGGGAGTGACAGTTCTGGAATGTTAGAATTGTGGCTGCCAAAACAGTCTTCCTCCTTGGCTGCATTTCTGTCAAGGCCAACATGGTCATGGTGCTGCTGTGCTGGCAACCCTGCTTCAGTCAGAGCAGCCTCAAGGACATCAGCTGGCACAGCTTGAAGTGGCAGCCTCTCATCCTAAACCAAGGAATCTCATCCTAGCTGGTCAAGATCTCTTCCAAGTAGAAGCAGTTGGGACTGGCCAGGTCACCACACAGCAGATCAACAAGCTAGAGAAGAGAGGGGCCTGTGGGTTGGGGTGGACTAGGAGCCACAGCAGATCCTGTAGTTCCAGGACTCTTTCCAGAACCAGAACATGTTTGGCCATCAGGTCAAGCTGGAGGCCGACTATAATTAGAAACTGAGAGTCAAGACATCAGGGTCAGGTGGGGCCCAGGCATTAACAAGAAGAGAACCACTTACTTCATTTTGCCCCAGACTGAATCTGGTAATGAGGATTTAGTCATAATTTGGTTCATAGACTTGCAGCTCAAGCAGGGGAATGATATAAGCTTACAGTATAAAGGGCACCTAGCACCCCTGTGGAAAGGGATCGGCTATGTCATCAAGGTCCCTGATAATTATGCCGATGAGATCACTACTGAGCTGTGGAGTAGTATGGGTATACTTGTGGAGGTGACTCATGACTTCCAGGTGGATTTCATTTGGAAGTCAACCCTATGCGACAGGATGCTAAGTGTGTTGAAAACCTTTTCTACAAACAAGATCTTCATGTGGGTCTACATCTACTACAAACTGCTTGGCCATGAGGTGGAGGACCTACCTAATCAAGTGCCAGCATCTTAAGTACTTCATGGCACAAGGGCTCCCGAACCTCAGCCACTTTCAAGTTTACACCGTGAAAAACTACTCTGCAGAGACCACTGAACCCGATCCACAGACCACCAAGCATAGGCAAGACAGTGATGACACCATCGTCTACCACCCGGCTTAGCATAACAACAGAACTGTTTTGATCTGTGCCCCGAGTAGCAAGAGTCATGGATCAGCTGACAGAGAAGATCCACCAGACCCGGCTGAAAGTCAGGAGGCCGTCGACTTCTCAGTGTCGTTCTAGGTACTGAACAACCAGATCAGGAGCATGGATAGCACGCCAGAGTTTCAGAAGTTGCAGCTTCTGACAGATGAGACCCAGAAGCTGTCATCTGCGGACAAGAGCGGTATCTGGCCCTGAAGTGCGCCACCAAGAGGGAGCTGCTCACAAAAGCAGGTGTCATCTGCTGCACTTGTGTGGGTGCCAGCTCTCCCTAGGCTTGTCAAGATGCAGTACTGCTCCGTTTTAATCAACGAAAGCACCCATCCTATGTTCCAAGAGGGTTTTCATTTATAGAAAATACTGTGTTTTATTTTTTCTGTTAGTTTTTAAAAGATTCTCTCAATGGAATACTGAGAAGTATACTTTCTTGAGTATATTTGTCTCTGAAATCTTAACAGAGTACCTGGGAGATGGGAGGATTTTTGTCTTCCATGTTAGCTTCCACTTCTCCTTGCACTATGGGATGGTGAGGGAGCACCATTCAGGCCAGGGGGCTTGAAGTTCTCACTGGACTCTGAAGATCAAAGCACTTCCCAGCACCAGAGCACTCCACCTCCCAACCACCCAGCTTCTTAGGGGGCTCAGGCAAGACTGACTGTGATGCAAGAGGACAGAAAGGTGGCTGTTCTCAAGGATTTGGTGGAAGGTGAGAGGGCCACAAAGACGACCACAGTCTCTGTGACATGTTAGACACTCAGACGCCTAGCACTCCTTGTTCTCTTCCACCCCTCAAGTTTAGAGCCCTCTACCTGTGGGCACAACTCTAATGATGTGATCATTCTGCTTTTTGGAGGAAAAAAAATAAATTTTAGAATCAATTGCTTCTGTATTGAAGGAGCTTTGAGAAATATGTCACATCAGCTGGTAAAGGGAACACCCTCCAGAGTTATAGCTGGGAGAGTCAGCACCCAGCTCCTCACACACAGTGGTGGGGTATTAGTCTCCCTGGCTACCACCTATTTGGGGACTATTCCCTGCTTACCCAGGCCCTAGTGACCCTGAAGCCCCTGGTTCCTGACAATGGCCTTCATCCCCAAACCCCTAAATTCCAACTTGTATACAAGAGAGATGAGGACATACAGGCCACCTTCCTTCTGGCAAGGACTCATTACCATTGCACTGCCATTTAGTTCCCCCTTTCTTTTGGTAGAACAGATAGAGGCCTGCTTTGCCTCAGCTTTGGGCTATTTGTTTTGTTCTCCACCTTTGCAGCAGCAGTTATTCTGAGTTTTCCAAACCAAGAGCATCTGAACCAAGGAGCATCTGCACCAAGGCAATGTAATTTGATTTTTTGTCAATTTGTTCTAAGCTCTTTCAGCACAATAATATCACAATAAACAAACAAAAACTACTTGCAACAATGACAATGTTGTGACAATGAGAAAGTAGAACAACCAAAATTTTTATACATTGTTATTGGGTATACAAAATGGTAAAGCCACTTTAGAAAAAGATCCTACTATTTCTTATTAAATACATTTTTTTCTATGATCCAGCAATTCTACTCCTAGTTAATAAGAGAAATGAACAACACACACAATATGACTTTACAAGGATATTCATAGCAGCTTTGTTATAGTAGCTCAAAATTGGTATGTGTTCAGTTGTCCATCAATGGAATAGATTAAAAATAAACTGAAATATTAAGACAATGGAATATTAGTCAGCAATAAAGGGGAATAAACTACTGTTATGAGTTGAATCCTATCCCCCTTCAAAAGATATATTGAAGTCCACATTCCCTAGAACCTCAGAATGTGACCCTACTTGGAAATGGGATTTTTAAAGAAGTAATCAAGTTAAAGTGACGTCACTGGTGTGGGCCCTAATCCAATATAACTGATGTCCTTATGAAAAGGGGAAATTTGGATACAGAGAACACACAGAGAAGATGTTGTGAAGATACACAGGGAGAAGACAGTCATGCAATAGTAGTGATGCATCTCCAAGCCAAGCAGTGCCATAGGTGATTGGCAAACATCAAAAGCCAGAAGTAAGCAAGGATTCTTACACAGCGCCATCAGAGAGAGCATGCCTTAATTTCATATTTTTAGTCTACAATAAATTTCTGTTGTTTTGAGCCACTCAATTTTAGGTACTTTTTCACAGCCACTCTCACAAGTTAGTACAACTAATAACTAATATACTTAACATAGATGAATCTCAAAAGTCTTAGTTTGTGTAAAAAAGTCTCACATGAAGAATACCTACTGTATGATTCA
Organism: Macroglossus sobrinus; assembly: GCA_004027375.1. Lineage (NCBI taxonomy): Eukaryota > Metazoa > Chordata > Mammalia > Chiroptera > Pteropodidae > Macroglossus > Macroglossus sobrinus. The sequence continues at coordinate 812,311 of PVKZ01000051.1, forward strand.
CCTTATATGTCATTTTAAAATAGTCAAAACTAATCTATGGTGGAAAAAAAATAACAGTGCTTGCTTATGGGTGTGGAAGTTGGGACTGACTGGGAAGAAGCATGAGGAAATTTTTCTATATCTTGATAACAGTTGGGTTATAGAAGTATTCACATTTTTCTAAACTCAGCAAATGAATATTTATGATTTGTGCATTCATTATAGGTAAATTATGCCTAAAACAAAGTAAAAACTATAAACAAATACTGAACTCTAGCTAATGGTATACTGAGGTATTTAGAAGGAAATATACTAATGTATGTGTTTTAATTTGAAATGCATTAAAGAGAGAGATGGATTTGTAGATAAGTGATAATGTAAGTATAATATAATACTAATGGTAGGATCTAGTTTGTTGATATATTAGTGTTCAGTATAAAACTCTTTCAACTTTTCTGTGTTTTTTAATATTTTCATAACAAGTGAGAAAAAAAGAGTGTCATATAGGCATTTACCAGCAAATTAGACATAGCTGAAGCATATAATTTTGAAGAGTTGAAAATATAGAAAAGGGCACAAGTGATACTAGATTCAGTGATAAAGACAAACATAGGTATAATTGGAGTTCTAGAGGCAAGGGAGAAAGAGAATGATCTAGAAGCAATTTTGTTGAAAGGTGATAATTTTTGAGAATTTTTAAGCAGATAAGCGACTTCAAAGCACATATTCAGTTAAAGCAATGAATGCAAGCATTTCTTTTGTGTACAAAGGAAAACACCACTAGATACATCTAGTTAAACTGTTGAAAAACAGACAAAATCTCTTAAAGCATTCAGAGGAGAAAAAATCATACTGTGAACTAACTTTTCAATATAATGGCATCTTTAAAGTGAGACACATGGATAGAGCTAGCATTTATTAGGCTCCTATTAACATGCTAGGCTCTAAGCTAAACCCTTTACAAACATTATCTTCCATTTAATTCACACACCCTCCTAATGAAGTAGAATTAATATCCCCATTTTAATAAAGAAAATCAAGTCTTGACAAGTTAATTATTTATATGAAGTCAGAGAGCTAACCAGTAGTAAATATTTCCATTTATTTGTGGCAGACTCCAAACATATTCATCTTATACATTATACTTTCTGTATTATAAATGTTCTGCTTTTTTTTCCCTCCTCTCCTGTGCATCTACCTAGGCTCTAGGTCTCAGCATTCTTTGATGTTGAGGAAGGTAGGGGGACAGGGTAGGGAGGGAGGGTTGGAAAGAGAGAGAGAGAATGAGAATCCAAAGTGGTGGAACACTAGTACCTAATATTGGATAACAAGGATACAGATAACATTCTATGGTACTAGAGCACCTACTGTAGAGCAAGTACATTTAATTGGCTTCTTTTCTTTGAATGCAGTATATCTAGTCTCTATTTGACACTATAGCGGATGACTGAAATGCTACTCCGTGTCTTGTTAGCACCTTACTATAAAGTGTATATTATTATAGAAAATTGACAAGGTGATGAGCTGTCACTTTAGCTAAGAGAATATCTTATTTTTAATAAATATTATTTTATAAAGAAATATGCTGATGACAGCTTATTTCGGTGAAAACTGTTGACGCATAACCTTTTTGCTAGACAACATTATATCGGTAGTGATTATACCCCCCGAAAAAAACTATACTAGATGTTAGAAATTATTTGCAACAAAATTTTTTGAGAAATGAGTACAAAAAAGTAAGCAAAAATATTTTAATATAATTTTAATATATTTAATATATTGGGTTAGCAATATATTTGACTGTATAAACTCATCAGTATAATTATATAATGAATACATGAATAATCTATGTAATTTATGTACTAAATTAAGCTGTCTTCTAATGCAATTAAGCTGTGAAGAAATATTTCTTGTGAACTAAAAAATGAAATATTATTTTAATGTCTCTTAAATCTGCTCTTTTACATAGTTTTAGAAAGGAAAGGAGGATACAGCTTTACCCAGAGACAAAAGGGGAGGTAGGTGGTGTCACTGACTTCCAGAAGTGTGTCAAAAAAAGAAAAAGAAAGAAAGAAAGAAAGAAAGAAAGAAAGAAAGAAAGAAAGAAAGAAAGAAAGAAAGAAAGAAAGAAAGAAAGAGAGAGAGAAAGATTTGCCAGAACTCTAGTATCTCTTAGATATCTTCAGTAGAGAGGAGTGAAACCTTTTAATTGGACACAGCCTAGCCCACTTTGAGAGTAATAATAACAATACTTGAGATTTCCAGCTCTATAATACTTCCTAGAGGCTTTCTCATGAAAGTTTTAGGTGAGAAATCCAGAAACTGAGAAATTCTGGTGTTTACCTAAAATACTACTATTTATGCCTGTAGTGGACCTATATTAACTGCTTGTCAACAGTTGTTATTTGTTTATTATTTAGACATGTTTTTCTTATATAAGTTGGAGTCATTCAGAAGCAACACTTTAATACAAGCATGATAAAGATCAAGTTCTTTTATTACAAGGTTTTTTCTATCATATTTTTAAATTTCTCTTTTATTCCCAGTTTTCTAGGTATTCCCAGTTGTGCATTTATTGGCATTTCTTTATATATCTTTTGCATATTATTTTTCTATTAATCTTTGTTCTTTGACATTTTATTTTGCTATACTTTTCAATCTCTTTGTATATGTCTATTGTATTCATACTATATACATTTCACATTTTTCTGCATGTACTTTGTTTTTTCCCTGTGATTGTGTTATACATCTCATTTTTTTCAGCTCCCTGTCTATGTCTGCCTTTTGAATAGGATACACTGTATCTATTTTCACCTGTTGTTTCAAAAAGTTTATATTTTAATGTCTAATATAATAAAGAAATGCTTAACTCATGTGTTTAACTTTTTACTAGAATTTTTCTTCAAATGTGTAGTTTCACTTGTGATTTTCTATTGCATATCTTGCTTCCTTTTGTTTTTGTTTTGTTTTTTTTTTTTGGTAGTGTTGCTGATAGCTCTCTTATTATTATTCATCTTTTAACAGGTGCCTTTTCCTCCAGGTGAGCTACTAGTTATGGAACAGAATAATAATGTGCTGGGAAAGTGAGTTGGGCTATGTAGAATGCCAGTTCAGATATGTTGCTCCAGTACTCCCAGTCAGAAAGTCTGTTGTGCACTCTATCCTGAGGGTACATTTCACAAAGAGTCTGGCCATGCTAATTCCTCCCTTTGAGTTGATCAGCAAAGTCTCATTCTGAAACATCCACAAGTGTTCTGTGTGATCATTTGGCATTTCTTTCTTACTCTTCAGCAGTAATAATCAGCAGCTGCAAAGCTGATGCACACACACCACTCCATCCTTGCTGAAAGAAGCTTTGGGTGAGAATGAACACATCTCATCTAAGCCAGCTCTTCTCACCCCATACTGCTAGGTCAAACGTGACTGGAGATGCTCCTGTTAACCAAATTGCAGCTAATGACTCCAATCCCAAATAAGGGATTGTTGTTTAGCTTCTCAGGGCCATGCCACCTACTTCTGGATGTATTCTATTCCCTGCTTCAAATCTGTAATGTAATGAGATCTCCCTTAATATCTTCTCCCTTAATACAGATACCATTCTTAGCAGCTGTTCTTCATAGTTTGAGGTAGAAGTTAGGGTAATTTTTTAATTTTTATTGAAGATAAAATTATGGAGTTTCTTCTCTGTGTTTTTTTAAAAATCATTTTTATACAAAAAAAGTGAAGCTAGAAATCTTTTACATTTTTTATTCTAAATTTCTATTTCTGAATGCTATATAGTTTTAAAATAATATGATTTGTGAAGACCAACAAAATTTCCAAGTCTCATTTAGATCAAATATTAAAATAAAGGTATGGCTATCTTTCTTACATAGTAATTGGTATCCTTCAAGTTGAAATAAACTTTAAAATCACTATATAATTTGCATCTCCTTAAATTAAAAGTGACTTATTTAGAAAATATCTTTAGACAATAACATGAATAATATGTGAAAATGCTATATTTCACAATTCAGTATAAAAAAATGTAAAAATTTTCACCACAATCAAAATTTTTTCTTCTCCTTTTCTCTATTACTCTCCCTTCCTCTCTCAGAAAGTACCACAAATACCTGGAAATTAAACAACATGCTACTGAAGAATTACTGGGTCAGAGAAGAAATAAAAACAGAGATCAAGAGATAGATAGAAACGAGTGATAATGATAGTACAACATATTAAAACTTTTGGGACATGGCAAAAGTGGTCATAAGAGGAAAGTTCATATCATTACAGGCCTATCTCCAAAAACAAGAACAAGCCCAAATAAACAACCTAACACTTCAGCTTAAAAAAATTAGAAAAGGAAGAACAAATGAAGCCTAAAGTCAGCAAAAGAAAAGAAATAATCAAAATTAGAGCAGAAATAAATGAAATTGAAAACAAACAAAAAAAAAGATAGAAAAAAAATAAATGCAATGAAAACTGATTCATTGAAAAAGGTAATTAAATTGATAATCCCCTGGCTAGACTCACTAGAGTACAAAGAGAAAGTACACAAATAAACAAAATCAGGGATGAAAGAGGGAAAATTATGACTGACATCACAGAAATACAAAGGATCATGCAAGAATACTATTAAAATGTATATAACACAAAATTTAATAATGTAGAAGAAATGGACCAGTACTTAGAAAAACACAACCTTGCTAGACTGAATCAAGAACTAGAAAATCTAAATAGACTGATCAGCAGTATGAAGATTGAACAATCATCGAAAACCTACCAAAAAGTAAAAGTCCAGGACCAGATGGCTTCACCAGTGAATTCTACCAAACATTCAAAGAAGATTTAATACCTATTCTCCTCAAACTCTTCCAAAAAATCAAAGAGGAGGCAATACTTCCCAACACATTTTATGAGGCCAATATTACTCTGATATCAAAACCTGGTAAAGATAACACAAAAAGAGAAAACTACAGATGAATATCTTTCATAAACACAGATGCAAAAGTCCTAAATAAGATACTAGCAAACCGAATACAGCAACATATTAAAAAGATTATACACCACGATCAAATGGGCTTCATTCCAGTGGCACAGGGGTGGTTCAAGATACACAAATCAATTAATATGATACACCACATAAACAAATTAAAAAAATAAGAATCATATGATCATATCAATAGATGCAGAAAAAGCCTTCGACAAGATACAGCACACATTTATGATCAAAATATTTAACAAAATCAGTATATAAAGAAAGTACCTTAACATAATAAAGGCCATATATGTCAAACCCTCAGCCAACATTATATTTAATGGTGAAAAACTAAAAACCTTCCCTCTAAGATCAGGAACAAGGCAAAGCTGTCTACTATCGCTACTGTTATTCAGTATAACATTGGAGGGCCTAGCAAGTGCAATCAGACAAGAGAAAGATATAAAAGGGATCCAAATAGAAATGAAGTCAAACTGTCACTATTTGCAGATGACATGATTCTCTATATAGAAAACCCTAAAGACTCCACAAGAACACTACTAGAAACAATAAGCAAATACAGTAAAGTCTCTGAATACAAAATCAATGTTCAAAAATCCATAGTGTTCCTATACTCTAATAATGAAATATCAGAAAAAAAGTGGAAAAAATAATTTCTTTTGCAATTGCAACAAAAAGAATAAAATGCCTGGGAATAAATTTAAAGAAACAAGTGAAGGACCTATATAATAAAAATTATAAGATCTTATTAAAAGAAATTGAAGAAGATACTAAATATGGAAATATATTCCATGTTCTTGGATTAGAAGAATCAATATAGTTAAAATAACCATGTTACCTAAAGCATTATACAGATTTAATGTAATCCCTATCAAAATTTCACCAGCACTTTTAAAAGAAATAGAATAAAAAAATTATCAGATTTGTATGGAAGCACAAAAGACCCCAAAGTGCCAAAGCCATCCTGAGAAAAACTAATGAGGCTGGAGGCATCATTCTGCCTGACTTCAAATTATGCTACAAAGCGACAGTAATCCAAACAGTGTTGTATTGGCAGCAAAACAGGCACATGGACCAGTGGAACAGAATCGAGAGTCGGAAGTGAGCCCATATTTATATGGGCAAATAATTTTCAAAAAAGAAGCCAAAAATATACAATAAAGAAAGGAAAGCTTCTTTAATAATCCGATGCTGGGAAAACTGGAAAGCCACCTGCAAAACAATGAAACTAGACTGTTGTCTATCACCACACATCAAAATTAACTCAAAATGAATTAAGGACCTGCATATAAGACCTGAAACAATAAAATTCATAGAAGAGAACACAGGAACTAAACTCAAAGACCTTGGACTTACAGAGGATTTTATGAATTTGACCTTAAAAGCAAAGGAAGTAAAAGCTAAAATAAATGAATGAGATTACATCAAACTAAAAAACTTTTGTTCAGCAAGATAAATCATCAACAAGGAAAAGAGATAACTGTTCGAATGGGAAAATATATTTGCAAACAACACCTCCAATAAGAGCCTAATATCCAAAATTTACAAATAATTCATACAACTCAATAATAACAAAAAAAAAATTGATCTAATCAAAAAAAAATGGGCAGAGGACCCGAACAGACACTTCTCCCTCGAGGGCATACAAATAGATGAAAAGATGCTCAACATCACTAGCTACTAGGGAAATGCAAATCAAAACCACAATGAGATACCATCTCACACCTGTTAGAATAGCTATAATCTATAGGACAAATAATAACAAATGTTAGAGAGGATGTGAAGAAAAAGAAAACCTCATATTTTACTGGTGGGACTGTGGAAAACAGTATAGAGGTTCCTCAAAAAACTAAAGAATTGATCTACCATATGATTCAGCAATCCCTCTACCGGGTATTTACTCCAAAGACTTGAAAACCCATATTCGAAAAGATATTTGCACATGAATGTTCAGCATTATTCATGGTGGCCAGGACATGAAACAACCAAAGTGTCCTATGATAGATGATTGGCTAAAGAAGTTATGGTACATATATACAATGTTACTCAGCCATAAGAAAAGATGAAATACTGTCATTTGTGTCAACATGGATGGACCTTAAGATAATCATGCTAAGCAAAATAAGCCAGACAGAAAAAGTTGAAAATCATGTGATATCACTTATATGTGGGATATAACCCAAAATACAACAAATGAGCAAGACAAACAAACAGAAACTCATGGACATGAACTATATAGGCTAGTAGTTACCAGAGGACTATAGACTAATGGTTACTAGTGGGGTTGAGAAGGGGGAAGGTAGATGGTGTAAAGGGGGTCAAATATAGGGTTTAGGGAAAGGGTGAAGTGGGTAAAGGGGATCAAATATATGGTAACTGAAGGAAACTGGACTTTGGGTAGTGAACACACAATAGAATATACAGATGTCAAATAATAATGTACACCTGAAAATTATAAAATTGTATTAACCAATGTTACCCCAATAAATTTAATTAAAAATTAACAAAATAAATAAAATATATTGTTGTATAGTAAAATGAATAAATTATAAAAAGTTTCAAAATAGTATTGTTTCTAAATTGTGTTTTAGAGGCTCTTTGGTAAAAATTGAAAGTTAAATTTAAAAATATAGAAAAAAGAAATCTTAAAGGAAGCATTTGACATTTTGTATTAATAAAAATAATATGTTTATTTAAATAACACTAAAATTACTTTGTATTCTTCAAGTAAAATAATTTTGAATATAGCTCATGAATTTCTAAATTATTAATAATAAATTATTTCCTGACTCTTGTTTAGTTTTTTATTAGAACTAATTCTAGCATTTCACATTAGATGAAATATAAATATCATTTGGGATATAACTAATCCTTTTCACTTTTATTCTATAATTGCTTTAATAAGCATATATTCACTTCTAGATAGAGTTGAAAGGGCATATAATAATATAAAGCAAGAAGGATTTTATTTTCTTTGGCATTTTTTCTGTTCAGTCGTATCTAAATCACACAAGACTGCACAAAAAAAGGTTTAAAATTTTGTGGAAGTTTTTGATGTTTCTCTCTGTAATACTTGAAAATCATTCATTTTCAGTATATTTTTTCAATTATATGTGTGTGTGTGTGTGTGTGTGTGTGTAAATACTACATATACATACACACACATATATATATGTAGTATTTAACCCAGACACTATGTTAGACAGGTTACACTAGTTTTTCGCTTAATCCTCACAGCACATTTCAACATATTATTATTCATAATTGAACTCAGAGGTACTAAGTACCTTATGTAAGGTCTTATGCCTGAGAGTGTCCTATCCATCATCCTCTAGTGCTAAAATCCTGTACCATCCCTTCCTTAGCTTACAGTCTTTATTAGTCAGATTTACTACTTTCTCTTATAGTATATTTTATACCTTTCTCCACTATGTCTAATAACCAAAACTGATTGCAAAACTGATTGTTTTCCCTAAATAAAATGGCAAGTCCTTACCTAAAATAATTAAAATTCAAATAACTTGTAGGGAAAGATTAATAAAGGATAACTTATTATTTTAAGGGCACCCCTCAGAGATATAATGATAAATGAAATTATATCACATTTCTCAATAAAGAGAAAACTATGTTATCCAAAGCACATAAAATTAGTTCAGAAATTAAAAATTCAAAAGTTAGACTTATATGAATGTCATCAATTAATTTTTATAAAAGAACTAGAACCATTTTGAAAAACTTCATCTTCTAAATGAAAATTAGATAAATAACTTCATTTTATTGAGAAAAATTATTAAGATCTGAGAGATAGAAGTAGCTGGATTTTTAGCCTTAACTTAAAAATGTCAATTTACAAGTGTAGTTCCCCAAATCATTCATTCACAAATGAGAACTTAAAGAAGGTTTCACCTAGAGAGCAAAAGAGCAGCAGTTGACAGAGATGCTTCTTTTTATTTGTGATTACACTGTCTTCAAGGATAATGAGATTAAAAAAAAAATATCCTAACAAAGATCAAATAAACACTTAAGTTCTTAAAAGCTGCAGGTAGTCATTTAATTTGTCCCCCACAATCTGATCAAAACTTAAAATGATGAACATATTTTTCATGAATTTTAGTTTTTTTTAGATTTCAGTGCAACTTTATAGTTGTTTGAAACGTCTCTGCTTGTTCCATTCTCTGTAAAGTGAAAAAAAGCATGAAAAGAACTTCTCCCTTTATGTTTTTGGCAAGAGCTAAATAAAGATACTGTGTGGGGTCTTAATCACTCAGTGAGAATCTGATCAGTAATTTTGAAAGACCAAGAATTTGGGTCTTTTTTACAGTGTTCCACATTTTTATTGTCACTATTTTTTTTCAAAGTACATATAAAAAAGTATTAACATTTTTGTGTCCCTAGTCATCATGCTTATTGACCCTGTTTTTTTTTACTACTAAAAAAGCATATTGAACTAATTTAAGAAACCAGAAACACCTATGATCTCTAGAAAATTTTAAGATAGAGTTAAAAGCGACCAACCCATTTGTT